>CM040747.1:37798726-37884919 GCA_022829145.1 Albula goreensis
GTTATATAACATCCCACCAAATCAACACTGAATGTTGAATGAGTGGACTACACTTCATACAACTTCATAATTTTATACATTTCAACTCATTGAATCAGTCAGCATATTTTTCTGTGTTGGACTGAGAGTAGTTACAGTGTGAGAGTGTCTGAGATTTCCTCTGTGTTCTGCACATGAGGATAAATGTAGGAGTAAGAGCTGGGAGAGTAAGAGAGGGAACAATGGGTTCTTCCTAGTTTTATAACTTTCATTGCCCATTGCATGTTTCTGGGGTTACAGAATTGGCTTACTGTAACTGAGGATGTCAGGCTGCGGCGGTGCTATAAACATCACTGGTGTTTCCTGTGGAGTGTGTGGAAATGTAGTTCCATTGTCCCTACACCCCCCTTTGGTCTCAGGATGCGGCTTAAGCCAGTATTCCTTTAGAGCGCAAAAGTCATTCAACATTCCACAGGTCCTCAAGTTCATTTGACAGGTTATGACAGTTTGGCAAATCTGGGCAGTTCATACACAGCTGTAGACATCTGGGCAGTTATGTGTAAAATTTAACCAATCATGAATAATATATCAAAAGAGAACACTACTAACAGTCAAGGACTGACTATTAAGGTACACTCATATCTACTGACAAACTCAATCAATAAAACATAATGGAAAATAAGAAAACAGCAGCACCTGGGAGGTTTATGCTTAAAGTGGTCAGGAGTGTTAGTGAGGTAGAGTATGAGTTGTCAGTGATCCAGTCATGAGAAGTCTGAGGGGGGTGCCCTATGGATCAGATGAACTTTTGACTACAGTTTGAGGTCTGGTCTGGCCCAGACTGGACTGGACTGTTTAGTCCCTTCAGACAGGAGCTGCTGTGGAAGGGTGATTCCTGGCTGTTACCCCCAGGTACCCTTGTGCTGTTCTGACAGAGACTGTTTATCCTGGTGACTGTATCAAGAAATGGAAATGAAGACATAATGATCTCATTTCTACAGTCCATCCTAGTTTGTGTGATATCCTAACCAGGAGATATATGTTAACAGTCTTACATTAGTGGTACTTCCTGAAGTCCAGCTAATTACTGACTTACATGACACTGGGTCAGTGAGCAGCTACTCACAATGAGGAGGTGTTGTGAAAAATGTAAGAATGGGGCAGCACTCTAGGGATGTGCCCAATGCACCTGCAAAGATCATCCTGTAGCTGTGGTTGCCTGATTGGGCTGGGTTTAACAGTCTACAGTAACTGACTAAATTACCATTAATATATCTGATTAAATGGCTTAATAAACTAATGTTTAGAGAGAAATGGTTGCTGTTGTTACAGGCAAACCAAGCTGAGTAAAAATGACTCATGCAGCCCCCTTTGGTAAGGTGGAGTTGAACAAAGAGAGAAGAGAGTGATGGAGGAGGAGAGGTACTCTGTTTGCAGGTTTCCTTTTCCTGATGAGCATATGGGAACTTATGTTCTTTTCTAAGCAGTGCAGCTACTGTCAAACTATTCTGAGCTTCCTTCCCCATCTGTGTCTGTACCTGTGGGTCTGCCTGAATTATCATCTCTCCAATTTTTGCTGTCATTGTATTGAGAAAAACTAGAGTAAAATTTTGGGCAAAAGGTTTTCTTAATGTGTTTTTGGGGCGAAGGTTCTGAAGGAGTGACTTGGCATTTGCTCTGGACCTTCTGGTCAACCTCAGTTTTTTCATTTAATATGCAGGGTGTCCCAAATGCTCTGGGCTTCCCTTTTAATCTTATGCATTGATTATTTATCTCTTGAGGACAAAACAACATGAGTGTGAATACAGGGGTGGAAGTTGTGTAAGAAGAGAGATTTGAAAGTTTGACTCTCTTCTATACCTGGCTTGTCTCTACCCTGTATTTAGACATACTGTAGCAACATATATTATTTATTTTTTTGCAACTGACATGATGCAGTTCTCGTGCATCATGTCACTCCATGCTGTGGAAGACGTTTTATTTTTTGTTTTTTTTTTTATTTCCAGTCTTGCCTGTGTTTGTGTTTTGTGGTTATAATCTTTTCCGATGCTGTGTTTTTGTAAAATGAGGCCAGACTTTCTACTGTTTCTGTGTCATAGTGAATGCACTTCAGGGTGAACAAATGAGCTGAAGGCATTTTCCTCCTCTGGCATGTAGTTGCATAGGTCAGTGTGACGGTGAGCCAGTCAGATTTCACCTTAAATTTTTACAAAACTAATCGTGATTGGCACACAGATTGATGGGTGTTATTTTTGATAAAAATTACAGTACGGAATGGCGCTGAATTTTTCACATATCCTGTTAGTATAGGCAATAAAATCAATGGCAGTTCTGTTCTGAAGAGTTGTGTTTTTCTCCTCTAAATTATAAAAAGTATTGATGATGGTGTCAATATTGTCTCAAACTGTTCAACAGCATCAGTAAGGTATCAATAAGATCTTAATGATACCCATCCCTAGTGAGAGGTAACTGCAGTGAAACACAGTTTGTGTTCCCTGTGTGGAGGGGGATAAATCATACGATTGTCAGAAGATTCGTGCTGAGATCTTCTGGTCCCCCCTTTGGAAGGGTGCAGGATTAAAGACCTGAATAGACTGAAAGGTTTTGGTTAGAGGAAGTAGAAGAATGATGCTCAGAGCAGCCTGAGTCACAAGTAGACCCCCCTTTCCCCTTTTCACTGTGTGAAGAGTGAGATATCAGCACATAGTCTGATGTGGTTTCCACTGAAACACTGCTTAGTGAATTAGAGTGGGACCTGAGGTCAGCTAGACCGGATATTGGACCCAGATCAGAATGCAAAGTGTTTCTGTGCACCTGGTTATATGTGGCTCCTTGCAGAATTGAGGTGAGTGGGGATGAGAACTTAACCACTGAAAGAAAAGAAGGGGCGTCATGTGACTGCAGTCCTGCAGAGCGTTCACTTTTAAGATAAAAGAAAAGAAAAATTCCTCTCTGTCGGAGCAGAGATCTGATTTGGCAGAATGCAAATCATCCAGATACTGCAGAGCTTTTTGCTAAAGGTTTGTGATCTTGGAGGATGTTTTGTTTTGAGCTTTCAGGTTTACAATCTCACTCCCTAGTTACTCATTTGCAAAGGAGGGCAAGGCTGGCTTGCCTTGAGAGAGCCAAGACAGAGCATGACTATGTATTATTCAGTTCAAATTAGGTTAAGGGCAATTTAATAATGCCATTAAATTTCAGAGACACTGAAGATGTTGGTATGCCAGTAAAATGACCAAATGGACAATTATTTTCATGATTTAGAGATAATAACAATGATTTTTCATAATCAATTAAAGGTGTCTCTTGTAGTGATTTGAATGATTAAGGGTGATTAATAATACCAATAATGAATAACAATGCTTTTCTTCAAGTTTGTGTGGAATTGTCAATGTGTTACCAAAGGGAATTCACAACCACAGTGCGAGCTTTGCTTGCTGTTACTGGATTCAACTGCAGTAGACAGTGGTGTTTGAGAACATTTTCAAGTGGTCAATATGGGAAGTGCAATGATTTAAGTTCGAAGCTGCTTGGATAGGGGCCCCATTATCTGTTTTGTCAGGAGCCTCACTCCCTCCTTCTTCTCCAGGGGCCCCACTCTCTGCCTGTTTTCCAAAATTGAATAGCATTTTTCTTTCTAAAAAAAAAAAAAAACATTAAATACAGCCAAATTATATTATCACAAAACATTGAATATGCCAAAATCTATCCTCACACATGAGGGCACCACAGAATGTAGAGTAAATGTGCTGATTCAGCACATGGGAAGCAGAAAATATGAGGATAATGCTGTTCCTCACAAAGGCTCCAGTTAAATGCAGGTGAAGTGTATGCAGTGTAAGAACAAACAGATAACACAATATGTTCATCTTAACAGTCCCAGCACAAGGCACCAATTAAAAGTAATCAATCTCATAAAATGACTTAAGCCATAAACGTATGAATATTACCATAATAATAGCAAAACAATAGGAATTACCACACCCTTTTAACAATACAATTATTGATAATTAGTATTGGGGATCTCAACCAATTTTTGAAGGCTTTGTTCTATGAATAGAGTGGCTACAGTCAATGTTTAAGTGAAACAACACAGACAACCAGTTATAAATACAAAGGCTTCATTACATATGAAATATGAATATGTGTATGAAAGCATAATCTGAGTGCATGTAGATGACTTAGTCAGAACACACAGTGTGTGTGTGTGTGTGTGTGTGTGTGTGTGTGTGTGTGTGTGTGTGTGTGTGTGTGTGTTTTCTCCACAGGCTGGGATGGTGTATATTTATAGTGTGTGTGTGTGTGTGTGTGTGTGTGTGTGGGTGTGTGTGTGTGTGTGTGTTTTCTCTCCACAGGCTGGGTTGGTGTTGTTCAGTGCACATTTGTTTTCTAAATACATTTGTTAGTAAATAAGAAAATTCTCAACATGAGTAAAACAACCATGTTGTTAATGAAGAGACGAATCCCATGTTTGCAGTTGAAGACAGATACTTTACTTACACAGCCGGCCGTGGGAACACAAGCATGGAGCAAAATGTTCAAAGATTACATTGTGTGGTCAATATTTATACAGTTTAAGGGAATTACATTAGCATGCAATGGCTCATACATGGTAATGGGGAACCCTCCATTCTACAGATAGCAGATAACAGGTCATTAATAGGAGGCGCCATTTGGCCTTGGTTGGATGCTGCAACATCCCTTTGTAATTCTAATACACATTCTCAACACTGTGCTGCTCTCAAAAACTATATCCCAACAGTGTATATTTATGTGTGTGTGTGTGTGTGCGTGTTGTTCTCTCCACAGGATGGGTTGGTTTATATTTATAGTGTGTGTGTGTTCTCTCCACAGGCTGGGTTGTGTGTGTATTTATGTGTGTGTGTGTGTGTCTCTCCACAGGCTGGGTTGCTGTAATCTCACAGAGGGCTGCTGTGATGATCTGGCCTCAGTCCTGCGTTCTCCCCACTCAGAGCTGAGAGATCTGGAGCTCAGAGACAACGAGCTGCAGGATTCAGGAGTGAGAGCGCTCTGCTGCTGGACTGGAGGACCCACTCTGTAAACTGCAGAGACTGGGGTGAGTAACAAACACAAACCCCCTCTTTCATGAAGGGCTCAAATGTGACTAAATATCCCACTAATATTAATAATGACTCAGGCTAAAGCTTTCTGTTCACTTTGCACAGTCAATCTGTGATGTTAAAATGTGTGTTTTTCCAACAGCAATTTCAGTGTTCATAAGGGAATAAAATACTGAATTGTTACTTTTAAAAATTATTCATTCAGTATTACAATATTAATTACATACCTTCAATTATAGAAAACAAAGAAGTAAATGAGTCAGTCCCACTCATTAAAATAATGATAATAAGTATACGACTAATTCCACAGCCCTGTCATTTTATATTCAGGTGTGTAACACACTAATTCCACAGTCCTGTTATTTTACATTCAGATTCTGTAAGGTGTGTTTGTCCAGAGCTGGTCTCCTTCTCTCTGCAGGCTGTCAGGCTGTCGAGTCACAGAGAGAGGTTGTGATTCTCTGGCTTCAGCTCTGCGTTCAAACCCGTCACACCTGAGAGAGCTGGATCTGAGCTACAATCACCCAGGAGACTCAGGAGTGAGAGCGCTCTCTGCTGCTAAACTGGACACACTTACACTGCTGTAAGTACAGAGAGTTTCCACACTGCACCTCATAGACACACTGCTGTAAGTACAGAGAGTTTCCACACTGCACCTCATAGACACACTGCTGTAAGTACAGAGAGTTTCCACACTGCACCTCATAGACACACTGCTGTAAGTACAGAGAGTTTCCACACTGCACCTCATAGACACACTGCTGTAAGTACAGAGAGTTTCCACACTGCACCTCATAGACACACTGCTGTAAGTACAGAGAGTTTCCACACTGCACCTCATAGACACACTGCTGTAAGTACAGAGAGTTTCCACACTGCACCTCATAGACACACTGCTGTAAGTACAGAGAGTTTCCACACTGCACCTCATAGACACACTGCTGTAAGTACAGAGAGTTTCCACACTGCACCTCATAGACACACTGCTGTAAGTACAGAGAGTTTCCACACTGCACCTCATAGACACACTGCTGTAAGTACAGAGAGTTTCCACACTGCACCTCATAGACACTGCTGTAAGTACAGAGAGTTTCCACACTGCACCTCATAGACACACTGCTGTAAGTACAGAGAGTTTCCACACTGTGTGTCACTCAGTCACTGTCTGTTCTGCTGTTCCTACAGTGTGGACCATGGAGGAGAGAGCAGGAACAAACCAGGACCCAGGAAATGTGAGTCTGTCAGCACTGAACACTCACTCCCTCCATTTCCTCTCCTCCCTCTCTCTCTTTCTTTCACATCTATTTTCAACTCTTTTTCAGTCCCTCTCTTCACCATTCTCTTTTTCACACTCAGACAGAAGTCTGTCCATACATACAGCACTGTGTGTGTGTGTGTGTTTCTCATGGTCATTGAGTTCAGTTTGTGTTTGTTTGCAGATGGTGTTTACAAACATTCACCCAGATTTAGACACCTACACATAAACACACACACAAACAGCCCCACATACTCCAAACACACACATGAACACACTCACACAGAGGTGCACACACATACAAACACAACCCTGTTTCTCTCTTTCTCTCACACACTCAGTCACACATAATGAGATGAATATTAATAATGATAATTAATCTCATTAATGTCTCTGGTTTGCAGATGGCTGTCAGCTCACACTGGATCCAAACACAGCACACAGAGAGCTGTCTCTGTCTGAGGGGAACAGGAAGGTGACAAACACAGAGAGAGCAGCAGCCATATCCTGATCATCCAGAGAGATTTGACTGGAGGCCCCAGGTTTTGTGCAGAGAGAGTCTGTCTGGACGCTGCTGTTACTGGGAGGCTGAGTGGAGTGTGTCTGAGGGGGGATGGGTTTATATAGCAGTGACATATAAAGGAATCAGCAGGAAAGGACTGGGGTGATGATTGTTTGTTTGGAGGGAATAAAAACTCCTGGAGTCTGGACTGCTCTAAACACAGATACTCTGTCTGTCACAATAAGAATGAAACACACATACCTGCCCCCCTCCCCCTACCGCAGAGTAGGAGTGTGTGATGATGATGATGGTGAAGGAGTGTGTGTGTACAGAGTAGGAGTGTGTGTGGACCGTCCGGCCGGCACTCTGTCCTTCTACAGCGTCTCTGACTCTGACACACTGACCCTCCTGCACAGATTCCACACCAACTTCACTGAACACACACCCCTCTGTGCTGGGTTTGGAGTGTGGGATACTAACACCTCAGTGTCCCTGTGCCAACTGGAGTAGAGACACACACACACACACACACACCCCTCTGTGCTGGGTTTAGAGTGTATGGGTATAACACCTCAGTATCCCTGTGCCAACTGGAGTAGAGACACACACACACACACACACACACACACACACACCCTCTGTGCTGGGTTTAGAGTGTATGTCTAACACCTCAGTATCCCTGTGCCAAATGAGTCTCACACACACACACACACACACCATCAGTGTCTGTAACCCAAACACACATACACACATGCAACACACACACACACACATGTTCTGTACACACTGTAAAACACACACACACACACACCCTGTGCTGGGTTTACACACTCAGTGTCCATGTGCTAGCTGGAGTAGATGTGACACATATCACTCCAGCTCACACACTCACCCATAAAAACAAACAAATGCACACATACTCACACATGGCTACACACACATCCAAACACTGTAAAATACATGCACACACACTCATACTCATAGTCTCAGATTTATCAACACACATCGGAACTGCTACAGACAAACACACTGATACAACTTAAAAAAAAAAAGACTGTGTTTGCAGTTGACACTTCCCACACACATAAACAAACAGTACATTTTACACACATCACCTATTACATACATAGACACACACACACACCAAAAATGCATGTTCACTCACAAACACAAACGTACACATGCACACATAACATGCACACGCTGACATAAATATACACTCAACCAAATTCTGTTTCATAGCTCACACACAAACAGTATTTTATATATTTTTAAACATATGTGCCTGTGGAAACACACAGATTTGTACATAGATACACTAGGTAGGAGTAGAGGTAGGAGAGAGACACAGTTTCAGATGTCTCCAGTTTACCTCAGTACAAGTTCAATCCTGTATATAACAATATGGCTTTTTAGCAGGTTCATTTGAAGAACTATTGTGTAATCATGTTTTATTTTATTACAATAAAATTATATTATAAATGTTAAAGGTGTGTGTATGTAATTTTTTTGATGTAAGACATGAATATCACACACAACCCCTGAACCAAACACCAACTGTACCACAGAGAAACAGCCCTGACTGTGCTGTGAACAAAAACAGTAGGGAGTTAGTGTGTCTCTGTGGAGCCTTTGGCCTGTACATGCTTAATGGCAGGATCAGAGGGGACTCTTTAGGGAGCTTCACTTACTACTCAGCTCTTAGGGCTAGTGTAGTCGACTATGCCATCACTGATATGGACCCCTCCGACATTAGTGCATTCACTGTCAGACCACAGACCCCTTTTTACCACCACTGTCAAATCAATGTGCACCTGAACAGAACTGGAAAACCTAGGAATTAAAGGCATTTGTTCTTCAATCTGTAATTTAAGATAACCCCCAAAAAACTAACCAGAAAAATTGGGGCTGGTGATGGAGCTTATCCCAGCATGAATTGGGCAAGGAGCAGGGAGACACCCTGGACAGATGAGCACTTCCAAAACCCAGGCAAACACATGCAAGCTCAACACAGGACTGCTGCCCATTGTGCCTGCCCACTGAAACTGTGAGGCCACAGTGCTAACCACTGAGCCACCATGCTGCCTGCAAATGGTACAGCTCAGTATATATTTCATAGTCTTGTGTCTCATTTGCAACCCTCAAATGCATCAATTAAACATGTTATTTAATCTGACAAACATATGTCAGTAGTGTAGTGTAATGGTTATGTTGCAGCAGGTCAAACTTAGTGATACAGGGTTTGATTCTCAGGTAGGCACTGCTGTTGTACCCTTAAGCAAGGCATGTGACCCAAATTGCTCCAATAAACATCCAGCTTTATAAACGGAAGTTTCTGTGCTTTGAATGTGAATATTCAAACTACTCATAGACTTCTGGATGCATCTGGAAGAAAACATAAAATACTGCTAACGGACATAATTCACTTTTTATGTCACCAGTACACATTATCAATTTAGGTGACTCTGCTAGCAAAAGCAGTTTTGCTGAATTTAAGAAAATCAGAAGAAAAATCATCCCTTGACAAAACGACAAGTGTTTCTTCACAGCTTGTCAAAGCATCTACGGTCAGTTTAGTCTTTCAATTCAAACTGACAAAAAATAGGTTGGTGATTTGAAACAGAGTCAATGCTCTTCTCAAGAATGCTTTGCCAGTGGTTGGGCATACACGATGTCAATCATGAAGAGAGGGTCACCTATCCCTTAAAGCGCTAAATTTAGCACTGAAGTTTCCAGAACAATCACAGGCAGCGAGGGAAAAAATGTAACGCATGGGTGAATTATTTTAGCAAAAGTTATTCTGTGAATTCTATGATGAAAAACTGTGTGTGTGTGTGTGTGTGTGTGTGTGTGTGTATAGCATGCCACATGTACGATGTGTGGGTGTTCTAAGATTTCACATTTTCCTCAGAGCCAGTCCTTTAATCCATCATATATCTATGTTAAAGATTGCCATCCTGTGATAAATCGATGTTATACAACATTTTTTCTTGATATTTTTCATCTCTTTTGGTCATTTTTGGAAGATTAGCGCTTTTATGTTGTTTTTGGAGGAAGTGTCATTTTTTTGTTTGTTGATCCCTATGAACAAGCAAGATGTCAACAGGAGAAGAACGATTGACAAGTGCCGATATTCCCCATATATGGACAAAAGATAGACTCAAGTCATGGATTTGCTGAACATCCAGCAAGACAGAGAAGGGGAATGCGTTGCAATGCTGAAGCAGGCCTTACTGGAGATACAAGAGCTTAATTTAAGACAAGATATTCTTGGCAAGGAAGTCCAAGATCTCAAAGCTCAGAATGAAGTCTTCAAGCAAAACTTTCTGAAGCAAGTGCAGTAAGTAAGAGCATAAGACCCCAAATGGTGACTGTTATGAGCAGTATAGCAAGGTGAAGACAGCCGTAGCCCAACAGCAACATGCACGTGAAAATCTGGAAAAAAGACAGAGAGAGAAAAACCTTATATTTATGGAAGTGGCAGAGTAAAAAAGGAGAGAAATGTTGGGAAGAGGAAGCCATATTCATGGAGATTCAGTGCCCTGGTGTTGTGCCTGCTAAAATTATGAGGCTTGGGAACCCAAGGGATGAAAATTCACCACCCCACCCGTTGTTGGTGATTACTATAACAGAGGCAAAGACTGTGTTGGATAATGCCAGAACGTTGAAGGACTCACTAAAGAAGACCGTAAAAAAGTTTACAAAATGAAAGATCTACATCCCGTCATTCGTAGGGAATGGAAGAGGCTGCGTGACTATGCAAAAACTGAGAGTGCAGCTCCTGCATATGTTGGGTGCACAATCAGAGTGGATTACAGGAAGCTCGCTGTAACTAAAGATGGGGAGGTGGTCTGTAAGTTTGTGCCACCTTTTCAGATACTGGGGCCAAACATATACGACTTGGGTTCTGGATGTTAACGGGCTGCATAATAAACTGGGAAATATGAATGTGACATGGTGGCTGAGGGACCATGACATAGTGGTGCTGACAGAGATTAAAAGAGCTCATGTGACCCACGCCCCTAGACTCATACCTGTGGTAGCCAATAACCAGTACAGTCAGAGAGGGGGTGTCGCTGCTCTGTTTAGACATGATATTTACAATGATGTCACCGTAATTGGTACATCAGCTCAAGAGCAAATTTGGTTTGGACTGCAGAGCGTTCCCGGTATAATGATTGGCAGAGCCTATATACCGCCATCTGATTCCCCTTTTTTCTCTAATGTACGTTTTTCTGAGATCCAGGCCAGAACCCAGAACAACACCTTTGGCTATGTGGTAGTTGGTCTCATGAACACTAGGTGTGGAGATAAGGTGAATGAGCTGCTTGAAGGTAGCAATAACATGCACTACAAGCCTGTTGATGAAACAGTAAACACCAGTGGAAAGAGTATTATTCAGGTTTGCAATAATCTATTGATTGTGAACAACTTGAACACAGCGTCTTTACTCCTTCCTAGTTCCCTAACCTATCACAAGAAAAAAAAAGATTTCTGAAGTGGATTACTGTCTAATCTCTGCTTGTTATATTAATTGTGTTAAAAGCTTTGAAGTGAACCAAAACACTGACATGCCATCCGATCACGCCCCATTGTCTATAGAACTTGTGTTCCCTGAAGAAACGATTAATGCAAAGGTTTTGTTACAGTGCTCAGGATTTGTGTATGCATTCTATTATGACTCACTCTGGCAACCCGCATTGCAGGAAACCAGTGCCTTATAGGCACTGTACACCACAGTATAGATGCAGATCAATTTTCTTTCAACATAAGTTCACTGGAAGCACCCATCATTAGCTGTGACCAAAACCTGGATGATATGGCTGTGTGGTTTGCAGATTTATTGTATAACTGTGCAGCCCAGAGCCAACTAGTCAGCTCTTAGACCCCACAGCCTGCCCCAGAATCAGGAAGCACTTTCACCCCCCGTTGGCAGCGTATATTGGGGTGCAGTGATGCTAAAATGTTGTGGCAGGCCATTGATTGGAAAGGGGGTTTTCCTCAACTCCTCACCAAGAGATGCCTTCTGGAGCTGCATTCAAAGAACATATGGAGAAGCTGCTGAACCTCCCTGCTGGTGAGGGAGAAAACCCACTGCATATGGAGGCCTATAATGTGAATATGCCACTGCTAGATGACCCAATCACAACAGCAGAGACTCAACATGTGATCGACCACCAGCTAAAGTGGGGAAATGGAGCGGGCCCTGATGGGGTAAGCCAGGCGTGTTCAAATTTCTGCCCGGCGACTGGGTAATATTTTTATGCACGCATATAAATCTCATCTTTGTGACTGGCTATCCAATGAGCTGGCCCCTGCTAGATTGATTGTGTTGTTATTCAGGAAAGGTAACCACCTTGATTGTGATGATTACCGGGGATAAGTGTGATCAACAGTGCAGCAAAGTTGTGTGATTATGTGCTGATAACAATAGACTGATGGGCTGGTATGAGCCATTCTGGGAGCAGGCAGGAGCCCAACCTAAAAGAGGCTGCATTGAACACATTGTGGCACTTAGGCTTATAATGGACTATTGTATCAGAAAGAAGGTTCAGCTGTACACTGCTGTTATAGACTTCTCCAAAGCTATGACCGGGTTCCATGAGGAAAACTGTTCACAATTTTAAAACGCTTGGGGTGTGGAGTTACTATGATTTAGGTTCTGATGTCAATGTACAGTGTAACAACAAGTATCCTGGGCACTACAGCAATAACATCGTCCATCGGGTGAGGCAAGGATCCCCCACATCCTGCTTCCTGTTTGTGATGTTTGTTGACCTGTTGATCAGAAAGTTTAAACAACAATGTGGAGACGATGGATTCTTGAAATGACTCCATGTTCTAATGCTGATTGAGAAACTGAAATACTTGGAGGAATATGATGTGGAATGTAATGAATATGGAATTCTTGGTAATGAAGGTAAAACAAAGTTTACGGCCATTTTGAGATCTGATGAAGGCAGGCAGCCTATTCAGCTTGGTTCATTTATGGTGAGGCGTTGTAACAGTTATACATATCTTGGAGCTATCTTCACTGCTGATTGAAATTCCCAAACCTCACTCTACATGTAAAAGAGAAAACAAAGCATTTAAACAAATTAATCATGTTCTTATCAACCAACTATGATGCCCCATTTTGTGTTAAAGGTATTTGAGGCTGCTTTCTCATCAGCTGTCTTGTATGGGTGTGAGGCTCGGTTAAAAGTGCCCTTAAAACCTGTTTAAACTCTCTATATGACTGGAGTGAAATCCCTACTTGGGGTGAGGTCTATGACACTGAACCTAACCTGCCTCTTGGAGGCAGGACTTCCTTCAGTGCAGACTTTAGTGAGAGAAAAGCCAGCCAGGTTTTTGACCAAGGTGAAGGAGCGTCATGGCATGCTTGATGACCCCTTATGGCATGTGCTTGAAGTAACTAGAAAAGAGAACCAAGTTATGAACTCACATTTATCTAAGTTAATGGAGAAACAAGATCCTATTGAGAGTGACCATATGGAGATGATTAAGAAACTGCAATCTAAAGAGGGAACAAGATACAAGACCTACCAAGCCATCAACCCAGATATATCCGTCCATCCACTTTATCCCAGCCATACACTGGTATATTGAAGACCACTTGAGAATAAGCTTCACACGGTTCCGGTTGTCCTCTCACTGACTGCGAGTGGAAATGGGAAGGTGGAGCCGTACACCACCTGAACAACACGTGTGTTGCTGCAAGACTGGCATACAGAATGAAGAACATATACTGGTGTGCCCTCGCACACAGGATATCCGTGTGAAATATGGGCATGACTCCACTGAACTGAGCTCACTCTTTGTGGACACTGATAACAGAACTTTAGTGATGTTACATGCTTGCCTTGAGTTATTGGAGCACCAGCAGTATTCTATGGACTGAGTGATGGGACTTTGTGTTGCTGGTTTCATTACCTTTTTTAACTTATGGATTTATTTTATATATGATTTTTTATTGTTTGGACCCAAATGTTTTATCACTTTGTGTCAATAAAATGACTAACTAACTAGCCTTAATGGTTCATTTATTCATGTAAAAGTGTTTTTAATTCATGACAGCGAGGTCTTCCAATATTCTATGACACATGTATCTTTAATTTCAGTCTTCCTCTTTCCTCTAAAATAAGGGCAGAACATCCTCCCTTACATCTTGGACCAGCCTCCTCTGATATAAATGTACTTATTTTAAAAAAAAAATGGTATTTCATATAACCATAATTATTCATCCATGGGGCTTTGAAACTGTTGGATGTACAGACATGAAAATTCTCAAACATTGTATTAGGTGTGAGAGCTTCTGGAAGTGATAACTGAACCGCTGGAGCAGAACCCCACAGTGTCCCGGGTCAGTGCCTCCCCCCTCAGCACCTGCAGTAGGTCCCAGCTGCAGCAGTGCAGTCTCTGTGCAGTCTGACTGAGGGAGGTTTTGTACGGCTCTCTATCACTGTGTGAACACACCACCACTGTGGTAACTGTACTGACAGTAGTAATCTCCTGCATCTTCAGCCTGGACTCCACTGATGGTCAGAGTGAAGTCAGTCCCAGATCCACTGCCACTGAATCGATCAGGAATCCCTGAGCTACGCTGATTTATTAGATCAGGAGTTTGGGAGCTTCTCCAGGTTTCTGTTTATACCAGTGCAAAATAAGTTATTGGACAACTGCAGGGCTGGTTCTACAGCTCAGGGTGACAGTGTCTCCTATGAGAGCAGATTTACCAGCAGGAGTCTGAGTCACAGTCACCTGTCCTGTGCATTCTGAGAGAAGAGAAATAAACAGCATACATCTCAATGTTATCCATATTTGAATATTTCATGTACATTACTATAATATTTATTACAAAAATAATTTTCTGATATTTTTCATTTAATTATAATCATTTGAATTTGTAGTTTTTCTCTCACCCTGAATGCAGAAAGCGAGTGCCCAGATGAAGATGGTGATAAAAGTCATTGTTGCTGTGGGTTCTGTTGCCATGAAGGACAGCTCTCAGTCATCAAGTGTTAAACTCACAGGACTATAAACACTCCCAGAGCACTGAAGCATGTGCTGCCAATGCAAAGTGTCTTCTCTATGCAAATGGTCTTCCTGGGTACAGCAGGCACTTGTAGCCCAGCCAGCAGTTGTCAGAAATACGTGAACGCACTCTGGGTTCAGCGGAGTCCAAATGAACCCTGAACCCTCAGTGAAGCCTTCTTTATACAGATACATATCTTTGATCAGGATTAGACGATAATTAAATAAGCATCAATCATACCATCACTGGTCTAGTGAGGGTAGTTCATGTGGTTGAATACAGTAGCTGTGATAATTGGATTATCTTCCCTTACCAGAACAGCTCTCAATCACCCATCACCGGTTTCTTTAGAACTATCAACTGCCACAACAGCTAGCTGCAGCCAAAGAAAATGTAATATTCTGGAGTATATTACATTTGTAAATATGATATATTTTGCTTATCAATCCTTGATATTACATTATAATCATTTAGCAGATGCTTTTACCCAAAGCAACTTGCAGTTAAACAGGATGACCAGGGGCCAGTCCCCCCTGGGAGCAATGTGGGGTTAGGGGCCTGACAGTGATGGTGGTTAAAGTGCTGGCCCTCAGGGGTCTTGATCATTTATCTTAGCCACTATGCTACAGGCTACCCCTGTAAGCTGATGCTTGGAGGATGCAGGCATTGATCCCGCTACCTCTCGCATGCTAAGCGAGCGCTCTACCATTTGAGCTAATCCCCGATTGATGTTCCCATAAATGTTGCCAGTGAGAATTAAAATATGTTTCAGTATTTTCTTAGGGCTTGATTGTCAGTATGCTGGTCTCCTCGCCGAGGTTTGTGTTTGTTTTTCCCTGTCCGTGTCTGCCACATGCTTTTGTTTTCAGTTTCCCTGTGTGTCAGCCCCCCCCTGCTCCCCTGCTCTCATCACCTGACAAGATTCACCTGCCTGCTCACCTGTTCCCCATTTCTCATCATTATTCTGCCTACTTACACCCTGCCTCTTCCTGTGTTCTTTGCCAGTTTGCTCCAGTGCTTTCCCTGTCTTGTTCCTGCCTGTTTTTAATTATCTGCCTGTTTGTTGACTTTACCTTGTTGCCTGTTGTTTTGGATTGTTTCCCTCTGACTTCTAGCTTTGACCCTGCCTGTACCCCGACTATGATTCTGGTTTTGTGATTTGTACTTAAGAAATAATCACCCTTTTTGAACCTGTCCTGATTTCATCTTCACTTGAGTCCTCGCCTGATTTGTGACACTGATATTGAAAAAAGAAACGTATACATACAAACTTACCCGATATTGCCCAGTTAGCAAGGTGCTTTATCAATAAGCAAAGCAGTGAGTATAATACAGAATAAACTCAGTGCTGTATAACCTGAGGAGACACAATCCCCATGACACAAGGCAGAAGTGAAAAGAGGATTATGAAGTTAGCACAGTAATTGCATACTGCCGAAGTGATCAGAGGATTATAAAGTTAACACACTAATGATAAAGTTATATTTTATTACATTTTCACATTCATAGGGCAACTCAAGAGGGTGCTTTGTCACTTTTTCTCCACTGAAAGGGCACTTTAGAGGACATTTTATCACATTTTCTCATTCATAGGGCAGCTCTAGAGGGCACTTCATCATGTTTTCTCATGCATAAGGGCACCCAGAGGGCACTTCTGTGGCATTTTTTAAGCAAAAGGGAACCAGAGAGTGCAACTGCCCCCTGTGTTGAATTGGAAATAACTATCATTCCCTCTCAAGGCTCAGATACCCTGACTAAAATTCAGTCTAAGTGTATTTGTGTTTTAGATGTGAATTAGATGTATGAGAGTTTATTGAACTATTGTGCTGGAGCAGAGCCCCTCAGTGTCCCGGGTCAGTGCCTCCCCCCTCAGCACCTGCAGTAGGTCCCAGCTGCAGCAGTGCAGTCTCTGTGCAGTCTGACTGAGGGAGGTTTTTGTATGGCTCTTTATCACTGTGTGAGCACAGGGCCACTGTGGTAACTCTGACAGTAGTAATCTCCTGCATCTTCAGCCTGGACTCCACTGATGGTCAGAGTGAAGTCAGTCCCAGATCCACTGCCACTGAATCGATCAGGAATCCCTGAGATACGCTGATTTACAAACTTTATCAGGAGTTTAGGAGCTTCTCCAGGTTTCTGGTTATACCAGGCCATTCTTTCACCATTACTGTCTTTAGCAACCGCAGGGTTGGTTTTACAGCTCAGGGCGACAGTGTCTCCTGTGAGAGCAGATTTACCAGCAGGAGTCTGAGTCACAGTCACCTGTCCTGTGGAGTCTGAAATGAGAAACAGCAACACACAAATAGTACGTAGCCTGAAGATGCATTAAATAATATAAAAATTAGTCAGAAACAACTTTTATGTTCTCTTCATACATTGTGAGGAGTATCATTTTGTTTTTAGTGTTTTCATGAATCTCACCCTGAATGCAGAAAGCGAGTGCCCAGATGAAGATTGTGATAAAAGTCATTGTTGCTGTGGGTTCTGTTGCCATGAAGGACAGCTCTCAGTCATCAAGTGTTAAACTCACAGGACTATAAACACTCCCAGAGCACTGAAGCATGTGCTGCCAATGCAAAGTGTCTTCTCTATGCAAATGGTCTTCCTGGGTACAGCAGGCACTTGTAGCCCAGCAGTGCTGTGGAGGCAGACTAGGGCTTATGGGCTGTGACACAGACAGAGCAGTGTAACACTGGTGTAACAGTGTCTGGACAGCAGGATCACAATCCAAACCAACATCATTCACATTTTGCCATCATATTCTTTTTCTCACATGTACCCCTGTTAAACAGCACATACACCCCTCCTCTGACTCATCTCTATAGATGCAGCATTGGTCTTTGAGCAGGTGAAATTGCATGAAGAAACCTCATGTTTTGTCTAATGTTAATGCTATGGGTTAAGTTAGTTATAAGTTAGTTATCCTCTATCAGTACTACACTGACAAGTAATGCATATTGGGATTGATTCCCATTGTATTAAATTACCAGTCAGGTCTGGCTTCTGCAGCCATTGCTGTTTCTGCACTACAGTGAATGAGGCTTTTGCTGCTTTCCTACATAAACATGCTAAATTAACTGGATGTGATCCGAACATTATCCTGATTGGTAATAACTCAGTTTCATTTAAACTGGCTAATTCTGAGAGGGGAATAATCGAGCTCTGATCTGATGTGTTCCTGCTCAGGAGTGCCTCTCAGTGTAGGGTGAGAGCAACACACAATGATATAAAGAGTACTATAATGCATTTCCATGACTTCAAAGTAATACAGTCATTTAACACTTTACTGTTAAAAGCAATAATGAGTATTGTACAATATATTACAGCTTTTATGTGTGTGTATTTGTAACATTAGGTGGCGAGAGGAAGGAAAAACACAGACTTTTAAACAAGAAGTAGCCAAAGGCCTTTTATTTGACCCTTTTCCCATGGAAAACCCAACAAAACAAATGGCAACAATGAAACTGAAAACCAGCACAGCCAGGGAAAACACAATTAACACAAACTCAGTCCAAACCCAAAAGAAGTCCTCATTCAGCCTCTCAGGCTGTGCTTAAATTGAAGGCCTAATTGAAGGCAAGTGCTCACAGCTGAGTTGATTAGAAATCACTCTCAGGTGAGGCTGCCTGTTTGTGAGGCCTCTGCTGCTGCAGCTCCAGTTAACTCTCCAGGCTGAGAGAGGGAACCAGGAGACTGACAGCAGTACAGTGGGAGGAGCTGAGGAGCTTGCTCCTCCCTCCAACTCCCCCAGCGCTAAAGTCCTATAACATTTGATGTCCCTTTATCAACTTTTGTTGGTTTTGTAAAAATGCAAGTTATAAGATATGAGATATAAGTAATATTTCATCATAAAATTATATAATGTATGCAAATAAGCAATGAAAATACATTTCAACATTATGTCACTTCCTTCTATATTCATTACCAATAGACTTTTACATTTTTATTCATGTGTATTATATTTTTCTAAATAGTCCATATGAACTCTTTTATTTTAAAACTGCCTAAATAACACTTTTTTTTTTTAATTTGCCTAATTTGACCTCGAAATTACATCATATCCAAATACTGTACCATTGTGAAGACCATTGCGGTGGAATGTGCTTCAACATCATAGAGTAAGTTAGACTGTTGTTGGTGCTCTTATAAAACTCTTGTTTGTTCAGGACTGTAACCTCTTACTGTTTTTATTCTTTTAAATTTAGAACATAGAATTGGACAGAATTCACATCATTCTGTTTCCCAGCAACAGAAATAAGTTCAAGTGGTTTAGAATTTTCAGTATTTCAGCCTCTATGATGTCACAATAGGAATGTTCTTAAAATACAAACAGCTATCAATTAATATGTCATTAGTTTGTTTGCTGAAGGCGCAAACTGCTGTTCTTCTATAGAATCTTTACTTCTTATTATTATTATTCCTGATTCTTCCGGACGTATCTCCTCCTACAGTGTTTAAGCTAGACATACCAAACTTGGCCACCAGAGGCGTGGATACACTGGTCAGGTTGCTTGTATTTTTCTAAGCTACATGATTCATACTTTTTAAACTATTAAGCTTTAAAAAACGGTCTCCATTGACTTAACATTGGTGGAATGTTGAGCATGCTAATGTGGCTAACGTTACTAAGCAACAATTGTAACGGTCGCTGCTCGGCTCACAAACGGATTTAATGCGTCAGTATCTGAATTGTATGAACTACTTCAGCGGTAAGGATTTGCAGTCGTAAATATTATCTACATTTTAAACTAGACATACCAAATTTGTTAACTTGAATAATACTGGCTACGTTGCTTGTACTTATCTAAACTATAAGATTTATACTTGTTTTAAACCATGAAGCTTTGAAAAACGGTGTCCGTTGACTTAATATTTGTGTAATACTGAGCATGCTAACAAGCTAACGTTAGTGACACGAAGCGACAGTGATAACATGTAACGTTACTTTTAATTTAACTTACACCACTTCACCACTAACAGTCGTAAGTACAACCTACTTTCCGATAATTTTCAGGTAGTTGACAAAATAACATTATCCAAAGAATACAGCATGCTAGCTACCTCACCTGACTTGACATTTTGAAATAACTTTCCTTTTGACACAAAGATACAGTACTGGGATAACGTTATCTCTCGTGATGATGTTATATTGCACAAATGGAATTTGTCTTGGGCAATCTCAATGCGCTCAATGTTGTATAAAATGCGTTGTGTGTAATAAATGTGCCATATAACTGTGCATCATTATCTATTAAGTGTACAGTTAGTTAGCTAATGTTACTGTTAGAATTTAGGTTAGCTAGCTAGCTGCTTTTCCTTTTTGCCAGCAAACAACTAATGCATACCTGTCGTACTGACTGCACAAGTGTAATGATAAACACTGCTGTTTTTATTAATACTGCCTTGTAGCCTACATATATTATAATGTATTGTGTACAAGTATGACACTGTAGCCAAGCAGATATAATGACACTGCAATGATGTTCAGGTATAATGATGTTAAATGAATAATTCCTGTTTTGAGCAGAAAGTTCTGCTGTTCTTTGACTGCTTCTTGTACTCCTGCTGCTACTACTTCAGTGCTTACTGTACCTACTATAAGTTTCAATATACTAATAATAAGAAGTAGTCTTATTATAACATATGTTATATTATTTTATAATCGTCTTATAAATAACTTTTAGTAGGTAGCCTACAGTTTTAAACATACTCTTAAAGCCTTCGGCAACCTAACGGTTTTTCTTCTGGAACTCTATATCTAGTTATGAAATAAAGATCAAATAATTAATTACTACATCATTATGATGTAAAATTTAAACATGATAATGGTAATGTGAAAATTAGTGTGCTGAAATAATATTTTATCATAACCGGTTGAGTATTATTTATTTGATTATTTCACAATTAATCGACAACTTTATTGTCCATTTTATTATGTATTTCATAAAAGTTTTTGTTTATTTAAATATGAATGAAATGGCATTCCATAACAGTGATGTCACAATGGGAAGGAAGTTCAAATGTAGAACACTGACAACTGATGCAGAATTGAACATAAAGGACAGACAGAAATGATTATGAATGACCACGTACTTCCTAGCCGCTGGGACTGTTTTTCTTCCTAAATAATTTATCATAAATTATTTGTGAATCAACACTGAACATTCATTTAGCTTTGAGGGACTGTGGGACAGAATGTACTGAATCATATCTTTGAGCTTGATGTCTCTGGCCTATCATTCTGAGGTCAGTTAAATCAGTGCATATTAAAAGCAGATGAATTATATTTGGTCTGTATTCCAAACAAGAAATGTATTCTCATCGTTCTCAAAATCAAAGGGGCTTGTTTTGCCTTGTTGTTAGGTAAATCAATAATGGTTTGATTAGTTCAAAACATGGTTTGTTTAGTCCAAACAAGTAAATTAAATGACTGTGAATTACATGGTGATGTTGCAGAGTATGGTGTCTGGTACAAAGAGAGGACAGTACAGTCATTTGAGATGGGCCCAGGCAAATTTGTGTTTTCTCCTGTCTTGTCTTTGAATGCCATATCATTTGTGCCAAGCTGAAGTTTCAAACTCAGGAATACATTCAGGAATTCAGGATACATGCAAATCAAAAGTATCTATTTCAAGTTGTTGTGGCTGGCTGTGAATGGTGTTCTCACAAGATGCCTGTCTATGCAGAATGTCCCTCGTTCCCAGCGGAGTGGCCATGGAGCTTTGGATTCTGGTGTTCGCTGTAATTATCTCCCTCATGCCTGACCATCCGCCATTTCCCAAGAAGGACCTACTTTCATGAGGCTGCTGATGAGGTGGAGGACCATAATCAGCTGACTAAAGAAAGGTAGGAAGAAAAAAGTAAAGAAGAGGAGGGGTTTCCTCAAACCAGCCAATCAAAGGGATGCCACCTATCCCTGTTACAGAACCCCGCCCCCTCCCTGCAGATCCTAGGAGTACAGGTTATATATATATATTTATTTACGGTTTATTTAACAGTACAGGTATGCACTGCATCACATCCATTCGGGCAACCTCTGACAGCATACACGTCCATGGTCCCATAAAGTTATAACTGAGTTCAGAAATCCCATTGGAGAATGGGACGTAGCGGACTGAAACAATTTAACCCATATATTACCTTGCCAGATACATTAGCTGATATACAGTACGACAGTAAACCCCCGTTATATTGCGGTTCAGTTTTCGCGGTCCCGGTATTTCGCTGTTTTTTTCTATCAGGCCTATTAATGTCAATATTGCTTATATTTTCACCATTTCGTGGCATTCTGCAGCATTGTTTGAGTTAAAATCTCGCGTGTCACGATAGAATAGCCATACATACCGATTCAGCCAATCAGAGTGTCGGTACTGTTTTCTTGGCTGTTGTGTTCTAGAAGGATCTCGCTGCTTGCCTTGCTTGTCTCAGTTCCGCTTGTCTCCCTAAATAAATCACAACATATCTTTCATGTGTTTAAATGTGTTTGTATTGTTTTAAAAGTGTGTTTAAAGACCTTAAAATGCTTTTAAAAGTACTGTAAAACTTATAATAACATGACACGTTCAAACATGCTTTAAAGATTGTGTACTGCACAGGGTCTCAAGATCCATGGGCCAAAGGTGCTCATACATGATGATTACTGTCCTAAAGGCAAAAGGGGGGTGTGGAAGCTAAGAGAAAGTTTGCTGTATATAAGCTATGGTGAGGATCTTCAATATTCTGGTTTTTATCTTGTATAACCCTGTACTGTGCTCCTCCTTTAAACTGCTCTTTGCATCACTGTCTAAAATCTTATAAACCATACCATACTATAACTGCAGCTACATGATGTCTCCTGATTTTGCTAGATCACGCCCAGGTATGTAAATATGTAACAGTATCCTCATACAGCCACTAGAGTACATGTGACTGGAAGGGGAGCCACCCCTCAGAGTGTTTGTACTCTGGCTGCTGTGCTCTGTCTCTCTTCCAGCCCTAAACAAAGACTGTGATCTTTCACAACAGTGCAGAACACTTTGTTATTTATATAAATCCACATTTGGGGAACAATTAGAGCAGTGTGCATCTGTCTCTCTCTTTCTTATCAAAATACCAACTGAGACTCCCATGATGAGCAAATACTAAATGTAAGAAGTGAAAGTGTCTTTCTGTTTACTGGCAGATTTACTGGAACAGTCTTCACTCATAACTGGTCAGATGGCATTCCATTCTTCAAGTTCAAACTGAAAGGAGAATACGCAGATCTCCGTGATGATAAAAATACAGACAGTATCAGATTCCGTTCAGAACTAGAGAAGAACAAACTGGGTCTCAGCAATACATACCTCTGTGCAGGTGAGTACAGTCTTAATAATATATTTCAACATGCCACCAGGTTTTAAAAAATCTGCTCAAGGCAACAATATCACTGACAGAACTTTAATTTCCTTTATTGTGAAATAAGTTCCTATTTCTGTGTGATCAAATCTTAAATTACAGTGAAGTTGTACTCTATGATGGAATAATATGACAATTACAAAGTTCATAAATGATGTTCAGTACCACGGTAACTTACCATGGGTAATGTAGTCTGAGAGTTACATTTTCTTCTATTGGCATTTCTAATCCATTTATACAGTAACCTAGCATGGATGTTAGCTTTAATAATCAATTTTATACAGTATTCTAGCAACCATGCTAGATTTATGACACATTTTTTACATTATCTTAGCATACATGCTACCCTTTGTAATGTATTTTGTATTGTAGCATGGATTTTAGGTTTTATAACTTAATCAGTATACAAACATTGATGTTAACCTTGATAATCCATTTTGTAAGGTCTGGTAGAATAAGCATTAGCTTTAATAATATATTCTCGTCAGTATCCTAGCATGGCTGTTTGACTGATGTGCCTTGTGTATGGCAGTACTATAAGCACTGCGTTATAAAACACACTCTCTTGGACATTCAGCCAAGTGGTTTCAATCTGCAGTTCTGATATGTTGATAATGATGGTTGATTTTAAATTTACTAACTGCACCATTTTCAACTGCGTCAAAAGGCAAGCAAGGTCATGAAACTCAAAACCAGTCAGTCTGGTTTACAGCTCTGTCTCCTGCCAGCAACCCAGTGTTTCCCTTCCTTAAAGGTTATGTTTGATAAACACAGACACAAAACAAGAGAGTAATAAGCTTTACAATTAATATTTATATAGCACATTTCAAACTTCAACAAATAATCAATTTAATTAACATTGATCAATCAGCTCTGAAAAGCACAATACAAAAAACATGTTTTTACCATGTACACATCTTGAAAAATTCAAGTTCAAATTCAAAACAATTCCATAAAAAAGGCCTTAAAAGAGCACACTGACAAAGCAGTTCTAATGAAACCTTTCAATAACTTTTGACTATCAGCATTTATATATATTCACGTTTTTGAGATAGGAATGGCAGTTTTACCAATGTAAAACTGAGCGAGTTTATGTTGCGGTAAGTTTATTTATTCCTTATACAAATTTTTATGTTACATCATGAGCAGAATGCGAGAAACTGACATTTGTATTTTAATACATGAAAAGGGCTGGCAGTGTTAAAGAAGTGTGATTGGCTTTGGTATCCTCAGAGTCAGTCGAAATTATTACTTAATCGATAGCTGACGTCAACTTTAATGATGGGCGAATCGGATTAACTGTTCCAATTTTCGATTAATCTCCTCCTTTCCTCCACTTTTTACCTCCACATATTTCCAGAATATTTCCGGGATAGGAAAGGAGGGGAGGAAACTAGTGGAGGAAAGGTGCACACGAGAAAAAGTATAGGAACGCAGCCAATGTATCGTCCTGCGGAAATCTTTTCACATTTTTGGTGACATTATTGTGCCCCGACCAGTCAGATTATACCTTGCCAGATACATTAGCTGATATACAGTACTATATGTGTACAGTATCTTGACTATTAAGTCAATACAGGTACACTACAGTATCCGATAGTTTTGCAAAGTATATACGATAATATGGTGTTCACAACGTCCAAAACACATAACGTCCTATTTCACAGAACGTATTGTGTACGCCACGCAACACATACCTGTACATCGATTTCACTCCTGCTGAAGTTCTTTTTAAAGCCTGTTTTTGGTGGCATCTCTCCAATTCTTGGGCATGTGCCAGAGTATTCACACACGGCACAACATCTGCCCTATATAGTGTTCAGTGTTCATCATTCAGCATGCCTGAGCAAGAGCAGATTTGGATGGTTAAGAACGTTTGGTGCATCTGTAGTTGACTTCTCTTATTTTTTCTCTTAATGGAAAATTAAGAGAAAATATCAGTGAAATTTAAGAGAATGTTGCTGCATGAGGCCCATTATCTAACATACAGACAGTAGCACTGATGCCATATGATAATATGGGTAGTTTCAACTTTACTTTCAAACACAGTTAAGTGACAGAGCTACATCATCATATATCAACACTTATTTCAGAAACTACTAACAATGAATTGCAACATTCAGACCAATGTGACCAAAGGTGATATTAGCTATATTTGTGCAAAAGGCTGGAGGCACAGAGGATTACTTTAAAAATATTAAGCTGAAAAAGTGCTGAAAAACTCATTTTATGGGACAAATTAAACAAGACATAGTAACAAGGAAGCCAATGCCAATGTCTGTGTGATTTACAGTATTATAGATGTTATATTTACCTCTTTTTTATTGGAGGCTGTCAGAGAAATGCCTTTTTGTCCCTCTTTTCCTTATATTATTTTTCTCCTTCTTCCAGGAGTTGGATGTGTTTGAGTCTCACAGAGTCACACATGGAGCACCTGTCATCCAACTGACAGATGTGCTTAAAAAGAGCAAACATTTCTGCTTCTGGGAGAGTCATGATGCATGATCTGGTAATGAATATGTCATCCTCCTTAGTGCTTTAAAATTGAACCCTGAGCTATCCTGAATTGAGGATTTGGGGTATTACACTATGAGTGTGCATGTGCTGGACAGAAATTTTAATGCCACAGCCTATGAATAAAACTTTAATAACTTGATCATCAATCATAGAAATAAATACAACGTCTTCCCTCAACTGAAAACTTATGATAAGACTCAGCTTTCACAGAGTCTTAAGTGTTGCTCTTGTCCCAGACCAAGAAGCTGAGGATCATAAATATGGTGACTATAATCCAGGTGATTTGGGCGTCAGCAGCTGGTTAGAGAATGCATTAGGAGCATTAGGTGCTGAAGAGTTGTGATATGAGCTGCTTGCTGTGCTGTGTATCATAGTCTTAGAGTGTATAACTGCCTGCAGGAAAGCTTTGTGTTCTGCATGTGTGAATAAGGTGATTGCTGTGCATATGGTCTCTCAGTCTGTGAATGTTCCTCTCCTGTCACTCTCTGGGATTGCACTGGATGAGGATGAAGAGAAACACTTCAGACGCTATGAGTGTGAATGTGTAATATGACCTGTTCAAACATGCTTTAAAGATTGTGTACTGCACAGGGTCTCAAGATCCATGGGCCAAAGGTGCTCATACATGATGATTACTGTCCTAAAGGTAAAAGGGGGGAAAGAAAGTTTGCTGTATATAAGCTATGGTGAGGATCTTTAGTATTCTGGTTTTTGTTATCTTGCATAACCCTGTACTGTGCTCCTCCTTTAAGCTGTTTTCATCACTGTCTAAAATCTTATAAACCATACCATACTATAACTGCAGCTACATGATGTCACCTGATTTTGCTAGATCACGCCCAGGTATGTAAATATGTAACAGTATCCTCATACAGCCACCATGTGACTGGAAGGGGAGCCACCCCTCAGAGTGTTTGTTCCCTGGCTGCTGTGCTCTGTCTCTCTTCCAGCCCTAAACAAAGAGTGTGGTCTTTCACAACAGTGCAGAACATTTTGTTATTTATATAAATCCACATTTGGGGAACAATTAGAGCAGTGTGCATCTGTCTCTCTCTTTCAGATCAAAATACCAACTCCCAAGATGAGCAAATCCTAAATGTAAGGAAGTGAAACTGGATTTCTATCTACTGTTCAGAACTAGAGAAGAATAAACTGGGTCTCAGCGATACATACCTCTGTGCAGGTGAGTACAGTCTTAATATATTTCAACATGCCACCAGGTTTTAAAAAATCTGCTCATGGCAACAAGATCGCTAGCAGAACTTTAATTTCCTTTATTATAAAATAAGTTCCTATTTCTGAGTGATCAAATCTTAAATTACAGTGAAGTCGTACTCTATGATGTAAAAATTTGACAATTACAAAGTTCATAAATGATATTCAGTACAACAGTAACTTAGTCTGAGAGTTACATTTTCTTCTGTTGGCATTTATAATCCATTTACACAGTAACCTAGCATAGATATTAGCTTTAATAATCCATTTT
Organism: Albula goreensis; assembly: GCA_022829145.1. Classification (NCBI taxonomy): domain Eukaryota; kingdom Metazoa; phylum Chordata; class Actinopteri; order Albuliformes; family Albulidae; genus Albula; species Albula goreensis. Next base: position 37,825,958 of record CM040747.1, read on the forward strand.
ATACAGTATTCTAGCAACCATGCTAGATTTATGATTGATTTTATACATTATCTTAGCATGCATGCTACCCTTTGTATTATAGTCAGTATCATAGCATGGAATTTAGATTTTATAACATCGTATACTAACATTGATGTTAACTTTGATTATCCATTTTATAAAATGGGTGTTAGCCTTGATAATCCATTTTATAAGGTCTGGTAGAATAAGAATGAGCTTTTATAGCATATTTTAGTGTGCTGTAAGTATCCTCGCATGGATGTTTGACTGATGTGCCCTGTGTATGGTAGTACTGTAAGCACTTCATTATAAAACACACTCTTTTGGACACTTAACCGAGTGGTTTCAATCTGCAGTTCTTAAATGTTGATAATGATGTCTGATTTTAGAGTTACTAAAAACTGCACCATTTACAAATGCGTCAAAAGGCAAGCAAGATCATGAAACTCAAAACCAGTCAGTCTGGTTTACAGCTCTGTCTCCTTCTGCCAGCAGCCCAGTGTTTCCCTCCCCTCAGGGTTGTTAGGTATCAGGTTTGATTGTCACGGAACAAATTTTCCATTCGTTCTTTTGTGTTAGCCTCAGAGACTGCGCATGTGTAAAATCGAGTGGAAACAAACACTGTTAGCATTTGAGTTTTATTGAGTGCATCGACACTGTAAATGGCATGGTTTTCCTTGCTTTTTGTCACCAGTTGTCTTAAATCCAGCACCTGCAAGACAAAAGGGTATGTTGTATGTTTTAGTTTGCATGTAAAGGCTGGCATTTAACATAGATTTACGACACCAAGTGTTTGTTTATGTTTAGCGTACATTGCAGACTTTTTCTTACTGTTACTAACTTTACCAACTGTGCCTGAGCGTGTGTGTCTGTATATACAACAAAGTACTGGCGATACTTATTAAGGCAGGATAATTGTCATTGATGTATAGTGATGTGTACTGCCTGAAATGTTTGTTTGGCTGCTCACCAACTTCCTTGTTCCATGAAAAGATGCGGATGATTGTCTCGCGGGGTTTTAGCAACTTTTTGGGTTTGCGGACTTCCTTTGAATAACGTGGGGAGGGAAGTAATTTCCATTTGGGGAAATTACTGTGTGTGATTTTGTGTTTTAATCATGACAAGTATATGTATGTATGTATGTTATAATTGTGTTTTGTATCTGTTAATATAATTATATTGTACAGATTGTAGAATGTATTAAATTGATTAATCAATTGGTTATGGTATAGTCCGTAGAGGGAGGAGCTAGGTACCTTCTCTCTGTTTTAACCAGTTGGGTTTTGGGCCTCAAGGAGGACAGTAGTGGGGATTGCTACTTGTGCTAGGTGGCAAACTTTTTCCTTTTTTTTCTTTGGCCAATTATGTCACCCTTTTGATTTGAATTGCGTAAGTCTAATTGGCTTTGTTTATTTTGGTTGTTGTTTTATTGTTGGAATTTATTTACATTGTGTCAGTTTAATTTTGGTCTACCTGCACCCATTCTTGAAAATAACCTTTTCCATCTTGGGGGAGCACTGCCAATCTTGTTGTCAGCTTTTTTTTTGGCAGGAGAATCCACTCCCTTCAGCTGGCCCTGAGCGGTAGGAGGTTAGAATTAGCTGTGTTCATGGGGATGTGAAGCCCTACCCTAATGCAGATGTGTTTCTAACTGTTGAGGGACAGAACTTTTTACTCTCCCAGTTACATTAGCGCCTCAGCTTCCTCACCAAAACTAAGCAGGCAAAGCGCAGGGACCTGTACAAGTGTTAAGGCATGACTTGCCAATTTTATGTGAGCTATTATCTGAGTCTAAGGCTTGCAATATGGTTACCCATATTGCATATGTCACTGAGTTTGTTAAAACCTGTCCAGAGTGCTATTTAACATCAGGAAGAGGGGTTGCACCAGCCTACTTGCATTCTCTACCTATCATTGACACACCTTTTGAGAGGATAGGAATGGACATAGTGGGGCCTCTAGAGAGGAGCAAGAATCGTCACAGATACATCCTTGTTATATGTGATTACACCACTAAGTACCCAGAGGCAATTCCCCTCAGAAATATCAAGGCCAGACATGTAGCTAATTGCCTTATCCAGCTGATATCCAGGGTAGGAGTTTTTTGACTGACCAGGGCACCAATTTCATGTCAGAGCTGCTAAGACAGGTGTATCGGCTGTTAGGGATTAGGGGCATAAAGACCACCTCTTACCATGGACTGGGACCAGTGGCTTCCTTACCTGTTTTTTGCCTACCGGGAGGTACCACAGGCTTCAACTGGGTTTTCTCCCTTTGAGTTCCTCTATGGATGTCAGGTCAGGGGACCTCTTAATCTGCTGAAGGAGTTCTCAGAGGGACTAAGAGGTGAAAGCCAGAACATTGTCCAGTATGTTATCCAGATGAGGGAGAGTTTGGAGCAGATGATGACCTTTGCTCAGGACAATATGAAGAAGGTCCTGGTATGATCAAAGAGCCCGCGACGGGACCTTTGAGCCTGGCCAGAAAGTGTTGCTCTCTTTTTTGGCGGGAGAATCTACTCCCTTCAGCTGGCCCTCCAACATTGATACATACAGACACAAAACAAGAGAGTAATAAACTTTACAATTGATATTTATGTAGCACATTTCAAACTTCAACAAATAATCAATTTAAAATACATTGATCAGTCAGCTCTGAAAAGCACAATCCTCTCTCTCATACATATTTCATGTCACAGTGGTTACATTGTAAAACATGCTTTGCTGGTAGTTTGCTGCTTACCAGGTGGTCCTTGAAGTTTTAATTTTTCTTGGTGGCTGAGATGATTTTATAGTCTTGAAGCAAGTTGGTGTTCTGTAGGGTTCTGGAAATATTGTGTTTATTTTCCTGTTTTCTGCTTGACTGAATGCCCAGTAAGTGGTGATGAGCAGAATGATTTTCCTTGTGTCTGTTGTTTTGTGGTCAGAAAGGTTTTCCTGGCCTGTCTGAGGAATGATGTGGAAAACTCTCTTGGTTTCAATGCTTTGAAATGTTTTTGTGGCTTCTTCTAGATATATCTGTAGCCATATGCAGATCCTGTGGAACTTGAGCAACTGAGATTTAATTAAACCTTTGAAGGTGTGTTTTGGGTAGAAACTGCTTTTGTGTAGCAGTGTCTACTATGTGTGTTTGGGGAAAAGAGGGTCTCTTGTATGTGGTTGTGTGTAGAAAAACTATGTGTTGAGTGTGTGTGGTGTATTTAACTGTGATGGATTTGTGGTGTGTGTTGAGGATCTATCTGCCTATCTGTGCTCTTAAACCCACTGTATTTCAGCTTGACCATGAATAATAGCCTGTCAAATAACACACTTTTTTGGCTATAGACAACTTGCACAGAAAGTTTATATTTATTTCTAAATTCCTCTGTATTGAGTCATAACTGCCTCTGATTATAGATGAGCAATTGTGTGTTCATGCTGCCTGGGCTTCACCTGTGCTGTGATTAGGGGTTAAGGACAGGCAGGTTACTGTCTACTGAGGGTGGCTGAAACCATTTCATGGCCTCTTCAGGTGTTCACATTTAAGAAGTAGGTCACAGATATGCTTCTATTAATTTCAATCAAAAAGTGATGTTGCCTTATTTCTGAATAGTATTACAAATGACCATGAGCTGTATTTTAACAACCATGCACAAAGTGCATTTATGGTGTATCAAAATCAATTTTTGCTAGTTACATGGTAGTAAAACAGAGTGCAAGTGCTGTATGAAAAGACTTGGACTTCATTATACAGTTTACTTATACTGTGTATAGGTGTGTGCTGGGTGTAACATATAGTAAATGAATGAGAGTGTCATCTCCCATTGCCTTTGAAAGCCTTCTGCATTGGTACCTTAGTAGAATGCTGTGTACCTCCATGCAGGAACCTGTGTGACAAAAACAGCAAATAAAGACAAGAGCTCATGGGAGGAGCCATGGAGTTTGCTCCTCCCTCCACCTCTCCCAGCACCCACGCCTTCCTGCCAGGGATCAATCTCCCCAGACAGACTGCACCCCTTTTCATGAAGGGTCCAGGCCTCAGACCACCAGGGCGCCCCCTTGTCAGGCACTGGGTGTGTGGCCTTCCCCTGCTGATAAGCATAGCAGCTACCTCAGGAAGTCCAGAGGCAGGACACACATCCTCCCAGGTCACTCTCCAGCTGTCCCAGGGTGCCCAGGCTATAGGGGCTGCCAGACAATGGCGCTCTGCCTTGGGCCTGGCCTTGGCCTTCTTGCAGCCTCTGGATGGCATTGGGTGGGTAGGAAAGAAAAGAAAAAAATCCTCCAGGAAAACAAAAAGGGAAAAACAAAACCCCTCCACTCACACACCAGGGACTATGCCCTCATTGTCCACCAATGAGGCGCAGTGGCAGGCGTGGCCACTGGGCCAGGTGGTTTGTGAAAGAGGAAACACAGTAAAAGTTCATCAAAAAGGGGCCAAAGGCCTGTTAGTGAGGCTGTTGCTGTTCAAGTTCCTGCATTCTCTCCAGGCTGAAGGAGGGAATTGGAACTGACAGCAATCTCATGGGAGGAGCCCTCCACCTCTCCTGGCCAATAGTTAGAGCCAAATACAGCCATACACCATTAAGTTAATAAAGTGCTTCACTACAAGCCTGTCATAAATTTTACATACATTATCATCCCGGGCTGCGTTTGAATAGTCTTTTTTGCTTAGGAAGGTTCCTAACTGAGTGAAATGACCCAGAAGTATCCAAGTGGATAAAATACCATAACCCTAGTGTGTACAAAGATGTAGTCTGAAGAGGGGAGTCTTCAGTCTGTGTCAGAACATGGCCAATGATTCTGCTGTCCTGATCACAGTGGGGGTTCATTCCACCACTGGGGGGCAGTGCAGACAGGCATCATGACTGGGAGATGTGACTGTGCAGGGAGGGGGCAGTTAGTCATGGTGTGGTAGCAGAACAGGGAGATCTGATGGGGTGTAGGGTTTGAAGATTGACAGGAGGTACGGTGGAGCAGTTCCATTCACTGCCCTGTAGGCGAGCACCAAGGTTTTACACTTCTAGAGGTAGCCAGTGAGTTGAGATGAGGAGGGGGTGTGACATGGTAATACAGATATACCCAGTTACCCTGTGATTATGATTATCAGTGTTGGGCCCAATAACACAGAGGGCTTAACTCTATTATGACCAGAGTCTAGAGGTGTTAAAGTACCTAATGATAAAACCCCACAGTAAATGCACCTGTATCTCTCAGCTACCACCCTCTCACCCTCTGCCATTCTGACTGAAGTGCCATTTATCATGTAATAATGTGCATGATATATTGTACATTATATATTCTATAATATAGAAATAATACATTATGTATGTGTGTGTGTTTGGTGTGTTTGCGTTTCTTCAGAGTTACTATATAGTGACTACATGTTACTATATTGCACATTTGTCTGTGTGTTTTAATTCATTATAACTGTGGTGTACATGATGTTTTTGTGTTTATCTCTGCTTATTCAGTATGTTGTTATTTTGTGTGGTTACAGGTCTGTTGATCTGGGTCAGAACCCTCTCATGGTCCAACCTGTACTGATATATTCCAGACTCCTTGGTTTCTAAAATGAGTGTCTCTAAGGACCCAGAGACCAGCACTGGAACCTCCAGCCCTGACAGCAAGAGGTATAAATGCATTAATCAGATACATAATTATATAAATCGATTAATCAGGAATAAAACATTGAATTTTGTATATATCTGCAATGCATAATATGTACGCATATACTGTGTATCACCCATTCTTAAGAACTGGGACAAGCCATGTCCAACCAGAAAAGCTTACAATTATTGCTCAAAAAAACAAATTGAATCCAATTTTGTGGTAAAAATTGCATTTGTGTTTTACACACAGAATAGATCTTAAATCATTTTTAAAGTTATTTAATTGTTTAACCTCTAAACCTGAGAATTGTCAGAAAATATGTTTGTCAGATCTCAAATACAAAAAAGTTAATGTTACATTCTACCTCACACCCAAGGCTAGTTTTATCAGTACCTGGGGTTAAATGTAACACGTAGCTGAAAATGCAGACACTCAGAACATACAATGTACATTATTCAGGGACATACAGAACCTTATAATCCTAAAATGTAGACAGTCTGTGTTGGTGTGCAACATTTTCATAATGAACTTTTTTGGTCCTCCTTTAAATCTACCAATGTTTGTTTTCAGTTCAAACAAAAACTTAATTTGAAACAACAGCAATACCAAATTTCATCACTAAACTGACTCACTTACTATCATTTGCCTATCATTAGCTTACCAAAAGAGGAGACGATCCATTGTTACAGATCAGTTTCCTTCATTAGTAAGCCCCTCCTCCTGCTCATCAGTAAACACCCTATTGGCTCTGCAGTTGCCTACCCTGAGCATCTCACTGGCCCTTTCTCCTACAGCTTCTGTAATGTTATGTAGTATCTGCAAAGAGTTACATGACAAATACCATAACTTATTGTCTCAGATTGAACAGATCCACCCTGTACAACCTCGTCTGAGGCTTTTTAGAGAATGTCTGCACCACTCCCATCATGTTTTGTCTTCCATTGTTTAGCATGCTGAAAAATACAAGAAAATAGAAGAAACAGCCTTAATCGTAATTTGGGGATAGTTGTGAAACTTTTGAAAATCCTTTTGAAAATTACAACTATCCCCGAACCTGTCTTCCATGTTGCATAGCAGTGTATTGTTGTATGAAAACTTGAAATTCATGTTCATGAAATGGATTAAATATAAGCTGAAAGACTGGTGTTTAATCAAATATAAGATTTATAATTCCAGCTAAACCACAAACATCACAAGTCAAAAATAGTTGTTGTCAAAAAATGCACATTCTTACCTCAAAATCAGTTATTTTACTATAAAACTGACACTGCGGTCAAGCCAGGCGCCACTTCAGAAAACAGTCAAGCCAGCCGCCACGTTATTTCCCCAGCTGCGCAAAGACGCGCGTTATTACGGTAATGAGTTTTTTCCACTTGAAAGAACTGAATAATCTGTCGGCAAAACGCCATTATGCCATTGCCTTCATTTACTTTACAGTATTAAAAGGAAACCATCCGTTCCCAATAATTAAGTCCACTTCAGACACATTCTAGAGGACACCAGGCAGCTGCATAAAAAGTTCCAAAACGATTCACTGTGGAATTTCAGAATAAGGGCCCTCTAAAATTATTATGAACTAAAACAAGGTGTCCTGTGCAAAAATGTATTAAAAGAAAACTGTCTGTTTCCAATCACTAATTCCACTTCAGACACATTCTAGAGTACACCAGGTAGCTGCACAGAAAGTTCCCGAGCGATTCACTGAGGAATTTCAAAATAAAGGCCCTTTGAAATTATTATGCTCTAAAGCATGTAGTATTCAGAAAATTAGTGAAGGACAACTGCCTGTTTCCAATCACTAATTCCACTTCAGACACATTCTAGAGGACCCCAGGTAGCTGCATAAAAAGTTCCAGAACATTTTACAGTGGAATTTCAGAATAAGGGCCCTCCAAATATGTTGTACACCGAAACAAGATGTTTTTTTTTTTTTTTTTTTTTTTCAGAAAATTAGTGAAAGGAAACACTCTGTTTCCAATCATTTATTCCACTTCAGACACATTCTAGAGGACCCCAGGTAACTGAACATAAAGTTCAGGAATGTTTCACTGTGGAATTTCAGAATAAAAGCCCTTTGAAAATATTAATCACTAAGACAAGACATCCTACTCAGAAATGTATTAAAAGAAAATTGTGTGTTTCCAATCACTAATTCCACTTCAGACACATTCCAGAGGACCACAGGTAGCTGCATAAAAAGTTCCAGAACATTTCACTGTGGAATTTCAGAATAAAGTCCCTTTGACATTATTATGTTCTAAAACAACATGTTCTATTAAAAAAATTACGACAAGAAAACTGTCTGTTTCCAATCACAAAATGTTGAAGAATGTTTCACTGTGGAATTCCAGAATATAGGCTCATGAAAATTCATATAAACTAACAAAATATGTTTTACTTAGAATCAACTAAAAAGGAAACTGCTTCCAATCACAATTTCAAATTCCAAATTCCACTACTCCATTGTGGAGCATGTCAGGAAGCTGCTCAAAACGTTCCAAAATATTTCACTGTTTAATCTCAAAATAAAATACCTTTCAATATTATGTATAGTTGAAGAGCCTTTATTTTGACATACCACAGTGAAATATTCTGGAACTTTTCTTGCAGTTTCTGGACATACTCCAAAATGTACTGGAAGTAAAATTAGTCACTGGGAACATCATTTTCCTTCCTATCACAAAATGTATGTAATGTTTGTTCATGTACAATATATTTGAAGGGCCTTTGTTTTGAAACTCCACAGTAACATGTTCTGGAACTTTTGTGCTGCTTCCTGGGATTCTATAGAATCATCTGTTAAAATATGCTTATTAGAGCAGCTTTTGTTAATGTATAATACCTTTAAATGGCCTTTGTTCTGAAATTCCACTGTGAAATCTTTTGAAACTTTTGATGCAGCTTCCTGACATGCTCCACAATGTATATAAAGTGGAATTTGGAAATGGAAATTGTGAATGGACACAAACAGTTTATTTGGTTGATTCTGAGTAGAATATCTTGTGTTAGTTCATATTAAATTTAATGAGCATATATTTTGAAATTCCACAGTGACATGTTCTGGAACTTTTTGGACGGCTTCCTGGGCTTTATGTTTGGGTACATGAGAATTAAAGGGCCTTTATTTTGAATTTCTTGAAAGGTTTTGTGTGGCTACCCGGGGTCCTCAGGAAGGTGTCTAATGTATTATTAGTGATTGGAAACAGACAGTTTTTTTGGACACAGACAGTTCTTTTCAAAATATTTTGAGTAGAACATTTTGTTTTGGTCCATAATGTATAGTGAAGTTCCTTTAAAATTCCACAGTGAAAGGCTGTCTCTAGAATGTATCAGAAGATGAATTAGTGATTGAAAACAGACATTTTTACTCGTTTTATGTACAGAAGTGTATAATATATTTGAAGGGCTTTTATTCTGAATTTTCACTGTTAATTGTTTTGGTACTTTTTGTGCAGCCTGAGGTCTTCTGGAATGTGTCTGAAGTGGAATTTATGATTGGAAACAGACAGTTTTCTTTTAATAAATTTCTGACAACATTCTGTTCAAAGGGCCTATATTCTGAAATTGCACTGTGAAACACTCTTTTTGTGCAGCTATCTGGGGTCCTCTAGAATGTGTCCAAAGTGGAGTTGGTTATTGGAAACTGACAGTTATCTTTTAGTAAGTTCTTTAATATAACATGTTGTTTTAGAGCATAATAATTTCAAAGGGCCCTTATTCTGTAATTCCACAGTGAAACACTCCGGAACCTTCTGTGCAGTAACCTGGGGTCCTCTAGAATGTGTTTGAAGTGGAATAACTGATTGGAAACAGACAGTTTTCTTTCACTAATTTTCTGAATACAACATCTTGTTTTATTGCTTAATATTTTCAAAGGGCATTTATTCTGAAATTCCACAGTGAAATGTTCTGGAACTTTAATGCCGCTACCTGGGGTCCTCTAGAATGTCTGATATGGAATTAGTGATTGGAAACAGACAGTTGTCTTTCACTAATTTTCTGAATACTATATGTTTTAGAGAATAGTCATTTCAAAGGGCCTTCATTTTGAAATTCCACGGTGAATCGCTCTGGAACTTTCTGTGCAGCTACCTGGTGTACTCTAAAATATGCCTGAAGTGGAATTAGTGATTGGAAACAGAAAGTCTTCTTTTAATACATTTTTGCGCAGGACACCTTGTTTTAGTTCATAATATTTTTAGAGGGCCCTTATTCTGAAATTCCACAGTGAATCGTTTTGGAACTTTTATGCAGCTGCCTGGTGTCCTCTTGAATGTGTCTGAAGTGGACTTAATGATTGGAAAGGGACGGGCTGCGTTCCAATCCGAAAAAATGCTTGCTTCTTCGTGCTCACTTCCCTTCAATCAAGGGGGCAATCCCCAAAAATTCCCGTATGCAAGATGGCTGCCACCGTGAGGGCGATTCCAATCCAGATTTGTTGATGGAAGGGTGAATTTTCATTTGCTCAAGCCCTCGGTTTCACTCCCTCCAACGGAGCCAACAAAAATCATCCCCCCAAGCGTTGATATTGCCCAGAATGCAAGGCAATTCTTGCTCGTTTGCCCACGTGTGAAACTTTATTTGAATATTATGCTCTTGCTACCAAAGAACAAGCAAATTTTAAAAAGTTTACCAAGTTCAAAGACCTCTGTTGCCGATTGATTATACAACTTTTGGATGTAGTCTTGCCATTACGTATGAGGTTAATGTACAATAATTTTATATGATTGATCCACACCAAATACTGGTTTCTGTCGGCCGAAGTTACAGGTTTAGCCTGCCCACATATGCCAAAATATCAAATAAAATGAGGGTTAGTTTGAATCCTGCCCAACAAAAATGTGAGGCTTTGTTTATAATTGTTAACATAACGTGTATAAGTTTTAGTTTTCTTCAAAAGATATAGTGAGTGCGACGCGTTGTTCGGACTTCTTCAGAACGAGGAAAACTCAAAGGTGGGGCGAGGAGCTGTCTGTCACAGAGAGGGGTGGGAGTAGTCAGAGGAGCAAAGTTTTTGGAGGTAGGCAAAAGGAGAGCAATTTTCACTTTCTTTTTTTCTTTTCTATTCATTCTTTTCTATTTCTGTCACAAAAAAACAAAAGCTATCAACAGCAAAAAACAGAATATATCATTGTCACCCAAATTTCTCCTCCTCTTGTTACAGCAGCCTGATGAGATGAGATATGGGAAACAATTCGGAGAAAATATACTATGCGGCCTATATAACTGGAAGCTCTGTCTCCATGTTTTATGAGTTGGAGCTGCAAACAGAGGATGAGGTTAACTGGAAGCTCTGTCTCCATGTGCTGTGAGTTAGAGCTGCAGTCAGAGGATGAGTTAACTGGAAGCTCTGTCTCCATGTGCTGTGAAGAGGAGTAAGAGGATGAGGTTAACTGGAAGCTCTGTCTCCATGTGCTGTGAGTTAGAGCTGCAGTAAGAGGATGAGGTTAACTGGAAGCTCTGTCTCCATGTGCTGTGAGTTAGAGCTGCAGTAAGAGGATGAGGTTAACTGGAAGCTCTGTCTCCATGTGCTGTGAGTTGGAGCTGCAGTAAAAGGATGAGGTTAACTGGAAGCCTTGTCTCCATGTGCTTTTCACAGGGTCCAGCTGGAGAGAGCAGGGTCACCTGTACCCAGCTGTCTGTCAGTGAAGAGTGACAGGTCAATGGAGCCACCACTCAAATTAAGAGGAGAATCTCCAACTAATCCAAGGTAAACAGGTTCATATTTATACTGCTGTTTCTTTATTCCTCACTTTGACAGGCTACAGTGTGGTGTCAGCAGAGTTACGACATAGTTCCTCCATACTTAAAAAAAAGTTTAATTTAATTTTTTCCAAAGGAAATGTTTCGAATTCAGCACTCTTTAACACATTTCTGATAAAATTAATGCTTAATTGTAAACAAGTTGTGCAAAATGTTCAACCTTTGCTAATGAACAGATTTACAGAAGAGGTAAAGAAACATTCTACATTTTGCATATCACCTATTTAACTGCATAATAAAACAAGATATTCAGTCCATGTGCTGTGAGTTTGAGCTGCAGTAAGAGGATGATGTTAACTGGAAGCTCTGTCTCCTGTTTTGCAGTAAGAGGATGTTAACTGGAAGCTCTGTCTCCATGTGTTGTGAGTTAGAGCTGCTAAGAGGATGAGTTAACTTGATGCTTTGTCTCCTTTTGCTGCAGGGTTCAGCACAGGATCACCTGTACCAGCTGTCTGTCAGTGAAGAGTGACAGGTCAATGGAGCCACCACTCAAATTAAGAGGAGAATCTCCAGTCGATCCAAGGTAAACAGGTTCATATTTATCCTGCTGTTTCTTTATTCCTCACTTTGACAGGCTACAGTGTGGTGTTGGCAGAGTTAGGACATAGTTCCTCCGTACTTAAAAAAAGTTTAATTTTATTGTTTTCCAAAGGAATGCATCTGAATCTGTGTTCATGCTGTGAACTGTGTAAATATGACTAAATGTTTTCATCACACTCTTCATTGTACTCAGCAGTCTTTAACAAATGTCTTATGAAATTAAGGCTTAATTGCAAACAAGTTGTTCAAAATGTAGAACCTTTGCTAATGAGTAGATTTAAAGAAGAGGGAAAAAACATTCTTAATTTTGCATATCACCTATTTAACTGCATAATAAAACAAGATATTCAGTCCATGTGCTGTGAGTTGGAGCTGCAGTAAGAGGATGAGGTTAACTGGCAGCTCTGTCTCCATGTGCTGTGAGTTGGAGCTGCAGTAAGAGGATGAGGTTAACTGGAAGCTCTGTCTCCATGTGCTGTGAGTTAGAGCTGCAGTAAGAGGATGAGGTTAACTGGAAGCTCTGTCTCCATGTGTTGTGAGTTAGAGCTGCAGTAAGAGGATGAGGTTAACTTGATGCTTTGTCTCCATGTGCTGTTTTGCTGTTCACAGCTCTGGTTCAGCAGTAAGAGGATGTTAAGAGCTTTGTCTCCATGTGCAGTGCAGAGAGAGCAGTCACCTGTACCCAGCTGTCTGTCAGTGAAGAGTGACAGGTCAATGGAGCCACCACTCAAATTAAGAGGAGAATCTCCAGTCTAATCCAAGGTAAACAGGTTCATATTTATACTGCTGTTTCTTTATTCCTCACTTTGACAGGCTACAGTGTGGTGTCAGCAGAGTTACGACATAGTTCCTCCATACTTAAAAAAAAAGTTTAATTTAATTTTTTTCCAAAGGAATGCATGTTTGTTCAGCACTCTAAATTTACACATTTCTGATAAAAATTATGAAATTGCTTAATTCTAAACAAGTTGTGCAAAATGTAGAACCTTTGCTAATGAGTAGATTTAAAGAAGAGGTAAAGAAACATTCTACATTTTGCATATCACCTATTTAACTGCATAATAAAACAAGATATTCAGTCCATGTGCTGTGAGTTAGAGCTGCAGTAAGAGGATGATGTTAACTGGAAGCTCTGTCTCCTTTTGCTGTTCACAGGGTTCAGCTGAAGAGAGCAGGGTCACCTGTACCCAGCTGTCTGTCAGTGAAGAGTGACAGGTCAATGGAGCCACCACTCAAATTAAGAGGAGAATCTCCAACTGATCCAAGGTAAACAGGTTCATATTTATACTGCTGTTTCTTTATTCCTCACTTTGACAGGCTACAGTGTGGTGTTGGCAGAGTTAGGACATAGTTCCTCCGTACTTAAAAAAAGTTTCATTTTATTGTTTTCCAAAGGAATGCATCTGAATCTGTGTTCATGCTGTGAACTGTGTAAATATGACTAAATGTTTTCATCACACTCTTCATTGTACTCAGCAGTCTTTAACAAATGTCTTATGAAATTAAGGCTTAATTGCAAACAAGTTGTTCAAAATGTAGAACCTTTGCTAATGAGTAGATTTAAAGAAGAGGGAAAGAAACATTCTTAATTTTGCATATCACCTATTTAACTGCATAATAAAACAAGATATTCAGTCCATGTGCTGTGAGTTGGAGCTGCAGTAAGAGGATGAGGTTAACTGGCAGCTCTGTCTCCATGTGCTGTGAGTTGGAGCTGCAGTAAGAGGATGAGGTTAACTGGAAGCTCTGTCTCCATGTGCTGTGAGTTAGAGCTGCAGTAAGAGGATGAGGTTAACTGGAAGCTCTGTCTCCATGTGTTGTGAGTTAGAGCTGCAGTAAGAGGATGAGGTTAACTGGAAGCTCTGTCTCCATGTGCTGTGAGTGAGAGCTGCAGTAAGAGGATGAGTTTAACTGGAAGCTTTGTCTCCATGTGCTGTGAGTTAGAGCTGCAGTAAGAGGACGAGGTTAACTGGAAGCTCTGTCTCCGTGTGCTGTGAGTTAGAGCTGCAGTAAGAGGATGAGGTTAATTGGAAGCTCTGTCTCCATGTGCTGTGAGTTAGAGCTGCAGTAAGAGGATGAGGTTAACTGGAAGCTCTGTCTCCATGTGCTGTGAGTTAGAGCTGCAGTAAGAGGATGAGGTTAACTGGAAGCTCTGTCTCCATGTGCTGTGAGTTAGAGCTGCAGTAAGAGGATGTTTTAACTGGAAGCTCTGTCTCCATGTGCTGTGAGTTTGAGCTGCAGTAAGAGGATGAGGTTAACTGGAAGCTCTGTCTCCATGTGCTGTGAGTTAGAGCTGCAGTAAGAGGATGAGGTTAACTGGAAGCTCTGTCTCCATGTGCTGTGAGTTAGAGCTGCAGTAAGAGGATGAGGTTAACTGGAAGCTCTGTCTCCATGTGCTGTGAGTTAGAGCTGCAGTAAGAGGATGAGGTTAACTGGAAGCTCTGTCTCCATGTGCTGTGAGTTAGAGCTGCAGTAAGAGGATGAGGTTAACTGGAAGCTCTGTCTCCATGTGCTGTGAGTTAGAGCTGCAGTAAAAGGATGAGGTTGACTGGAAGCTCTTTCCCCATGTGCTTTTCACAGGGTCCAGGTGGAGAGAGCCGGATCACCTGTACCCAGCTGTCTGTCAGTGAAGAGTGACAGGTCAATGGAGCCACCACTGAAATTAAGAGGAGAATCTCCAACTAATCCAAGGTAAACGGGTTCATATTTATACTGCTGTTTCTTTATTCCTCACTTTGACAGGCTACAGTGTGGTGTCAGCAGAGTTAGGACATAGTTCCTCCATACTTAAAAAAGTTTAATTTAATTTTTTCAAAGGAAATGTTTCGAATTCAGCACTCTTTAACACATTTCTGATAAAATTAATGCTTAATTCTAAACAAGTTGTGCAAAATGTTCAACCTTTGCTAATGAACAGATTTACAGAAGAGGTAAAGAAACATTCTACATTTTGCATATCACCTATTTAACTGCATAATAAAACAAGATATTCAGTCCATGTGCTGTGAGTTAGAGCTGCAGTAAGAGGATGAGGTTAACTTGATGCTTTGTGTCCTTTTGCCGTTCACAGGGTTCAGCTGAAGAGAGCAGTGTCACCTGTACCCAGCTGTCTGTCATTGAAGAGTGACAGGTCAATGGAGCCACCACTCAAATTAAGAGGAGAATCTCCAACTGATCCAAGGTAAACAGGTTCATATTTATCCTGCTGTTTCTTTATTCCTCACTTTGACAGGCTACAGTGTGGTGTTGGCAGAGTTAGGACATAGTTCCTGCGTACTGAAAAAAGTTTCATTTTATTGTTTTCCAAAGGAATTCATCTGAATCTGTGTTCATGCTGTGAACTGTGTAAATATGACTAAATGTTTTCATCACACTCTTCATTGTACTCAGCAGTCTTTAACAAATGTCTTATGAAATTAAGGCTTAATTGCAAACAAGTTGTTCAAAATGTAGAACCTTTGCTAATGAGTAGATTTAAAGAAGAGGGAAAGAAACATTCTTAATTTTGCATATCACCTATTTAACTGCATAATAAAACAAGATATTCAGTCCATGTGCTGTGAGTTGGAGCTGCAGTAAGAGGATGATGTTAACTGGAAGCTCTGTCTCCATGTGCTGTGAGTTAGAGCTGCAGTAAGAGGATGAGGTTAACTGGAAGCTCTGTCTCCATGTGCTTTGAGTTAGAGCTGCAGTAAGAGGATGAGGTTAACTGGAAGCTCTGTCTGAGTTAGAGCTGCAGTAAGAGGATGTCTGGAAGCTCTGTCTCCTTTTGCTGTTGACAGGGTCCAGTTGGAGAGAGCAGGGTCACCTGTACCCAGCTGTCTGTCATTGAAGAGTGACAGGTCAATGGAGCCACCACTCAAATTAAGAGGAGAATCTCCAGCTGATCCAAGGTAAACAGGTTCATATTTATCCTGCTGTTTCTTTATTCCTCACTTTGACAGGCTACAGTGTGGTGTTGGCAGAGTTAGGACATAGTTCCTCCGTACTGAAAAAAAGTTTCATTTTATTGTTTTCCAAAGGAATTCATCTGAATCTGTGTTCATGCTGTGAACTGTGTAAATATGACTAAATGTTTTCATCACACTCTTCATTGTACTCAGCAGTCTTTAACAAATTTCTTATTTAATTAAGGCTTAATTGCAAACAAGTTGTTCAAAATGTAGAACCTTTGCTAATGAGTAGATTTAAAGAAGAGGGAAAGAAACATTCTTAATTTTGCATATCACCTATTTAACTGCATAATAAAACAAGATATTCAGTCAAGTGTTGTGAGTTGCTGTAAGAGTTGGAGCTGCAGTAAGAGGATGAGGTTAACTTGATGCTTTGTGTCCTTTTGCTGTTCACAGGGTTCAGCTGAAGAGAGCAGTGTCACCTGTACCCAGCTGTCTGTCATTGAAGAGTGACAGGTCAATGGAGCCACCATTCAAATTAAGAGGAGAATCTCCAGCTGATCCAAGGTAAACAGGTTCATATTTATCCTGCTGTTTCTTTATTCCTCACTTTGACAGGATACAGTCTGGTGTTGGCAGAGTTAGGACATAGTTCCTCCGTACTAAAAAAAGTTTAAATTGTTTCATTTTATCTTTTTCCTGTGTAAAATGACTAAATGTTTAGAATTCATTGCACTGTTTAACAAATGTCTTATGAAATTAAGGCTTAATTGCAAACAAGTTGTTCAAAATGTAGAACCTTTGCTAATGAGTAGATTTAAAGAAGAGGAAAAAACATTCTTAATTTTGCATATCACCTATTTAACTGCATAATAAAACAAGATATTCAGTCCATGTGCTGTGAGTTGGAGCTGCAGTAAGAGGATGAGGTTAACTGCAAGCTCTGTCTCCATGTGCTGTGAATTGGAGCTGCAGTTAGAGGATGAGGTTAACTGGAAACTCTGTCTCCATGTGTTGTGAGTTAGAGCTACAGTAAGAGGATGAGGTTAACTGGAAGCTCTGTCTCCAGTGCTGTGAGTTAGAGCTGCAGTAAGAGGAAGTGTTGAAGCTCTGTCTCCATGTGCTGTTTGAGCTGCAGTAAGAGGATGAGGTTAACTGATGCTCTGTCTCCTTTTGCTGTTCACAGGGTTCAGCTGAAGAGAGCAGGGTCACCTGTACCCAGCTGTCTGTCAGTGAAGAGTGACAGGTCAATGGAGCCACCACTCAAATTAAGAGGAGAATCTCCAGCTGATCCAAGGTAAACAGGTTCATATTTATCCTGCTGTTTCTTTATTCCTCACTCTTACAGGATACAGTCTGGTGTCACCAGAGTGGGGTCATTGTTCCTCCGTACTTAAAAAAGTTTAATTTTATTTTTTTCCAAAGGAAATGTTTAGAATTCAGCACTGTTTAACACATTTCTTATGAAATTAATGCTTAATTGCAAACAAGTTGTTCAAAATGTAGAACCTTTGCTAATGAGTAGATTTAAAGAAGAGGGAAAAAAACATTCTTAATTTTGCATATCACCTATTTAACTGCATAATAAAATAAGATATTCACTCCATGTGCTGTGAATTAGAGCTGCAGTTAGAGGATGAGGTTAACTGGAAACTCTGTCTCCATGTGATGTAAGAGCTACAGTAAGAGGATAGAGTCTCCATGTACAGTTAGAGCTGCAGTAAGAGGTTGAGGTTAACTGGAAACTCTGTCTCCATGTGATGTGAGTTAGAGCTACAGTAAGAGGACTGAGCTCTGTCTCCATGTTAAGCTGCTGGAAGCTGGAAGCTCTGTCTCCATGTGCTGTGAGTTAGAGGCTCAGTCAGAGTCTTTTAAGGCTGGAGATGAAAGTGCTTCCTTGGTTGTGGCCATGTTTCAATTTAGTAAAATAGCTATGTCCATTCGATAAGTTGCATTTCATAAATCTGTATGGAACATTGTTGGATGTTAACAGCTTACTTTAATTCTTGAATGCGAAATTGCTTTTTCCAAACGTTCTAATTTAATGAACAGCCAAGATCATTGTTTCGAAGGTATTTGCTTAATTGGACAGTTTCGTGATGCCTTGAACTGTGTGGCAATTGTCAACAGTATTCACCAAATTGTCTGTAAAAACAAATATGAAATGTCTGTTTTGACTTTTTTTGGTCCAGCAGAAAGAGCAGGGTCACCTGTACCCAGCTGTCTTAGAGCTGCAGGAAGAGGATGACATTAAGACTTTCTCAGGATGGTGGAAATTTACCATCATCTCAGGATGGTTGTAGATGGTTGTTTGTGGTTTAGTGAAAATGTTTTAGCTGTGACTCAGCCTGCTTGAATCCAGTGGCATCATACCTCACTCCCTCCTTCAGCATGTTAGATTGATTCAAGGGCATAACATGTTTCAAAAGACAGATTAATAAGAGACTATATTTAATGAAACAAGAAGTTTGTTTTTGCAAAATAGCCGAAACATCAATCAACATTTTGAATTTCAAAATTTGAAAAAAAAAAAAATGCTGTAGGCGCATAAAAAATAGCAGCAATAACAACAACATTGTCACTGACCCCATATTGAAAATAAAAAACCCAATAAAAACTGATGTTTGCCTACTTAACTGTCATCCGACAATCAGCAAATTGACAAATTGTTGACATCCTCGTAGTTTTTGTGTCCTTTCTCCAAACACTGAGGGTGTAATTAGAGCCCAGGAGTCTCTGAGCCAAGTTTAGCTAGCCACATTGCTAACTTGGTTTGTGTGAGACATTGCCAAGTGCTGCAGAATATGAAGAGAGGTATCTGACAGTTTTCTAGAGTCAAGTATGTGGTCTTCAAGTTAGTAACAACTGCATTTGCCATATACAGCGTAAACCAGCTATCTGCTGGTACAGATTAAGCCATGGTCTTACGCTGTCTCCCATGTTGTAATATGGCTTGATAAAAGGTTTTATTTTCCTGAATGGAAGTATTTTTAATTCAGTTGTTTGTACCTGATACCACAAAAATAATTGACCAGTTTTGTCTGTGACACATGTCTGTTTCCCCAGACACTGCTGGGATATTTGCTATAAATATGAGCAACCTTTATCACTCCAGAAGCTCCACTCATAGCTGGAGTTGTGGAGTTCTTACTCTTTTCTCCTGACTGCCCTGTTTTAATCAACACCTGCATTTTGAGACACTTCCCTGTATTATCAGTTTATTTAAAATGTTCAATAACCCATTCTGTAATGACTGTAGGTCCACTTTGGAGAGGCAATGTCAGCACAACCTAAACAAGTAAAAATAGACTGTAAACCAGTAAAATTATGTGTCTCATTGCTCTGTAGTGCCCTCTACTGGCAAACTGGGCAGTAAATTGGAGTCACCACATTCATGGGCAAAAGGTTCACAGCATGGGGCTGAGAACATCATTTGAGAAAACACCCTCACTCCCTGTTGGATGAGGCATGGGCAGGAAGGAGTTCCTTTAAGAACTCTTAATCATGAAATGGGGTTGTGGCATTATGAGCAAAGTCAGCAATGTATTTCATGTCTCACACACCATACATATCCACACAAGCACATTAACACTATTGATGATATGATGGTGGCTCGTTTAGTCCAAACAACAGAGAACACAGCCAGTATTCTACACTCTCTCAACTCTCAACTCTGCTACGCTCTCAAAAATGCTACATGCTAGTTTTATGCTAAATAAGTGTAATGCAAGTTAGTTATTCTAATTCTGTGCTATTTATGAGTACACTTGCAGCAGTTGCTAATACAGTGCCACAGAGTAGTAAATGTAAGCATAGTGTTTGTTGTTTCCAGTGATGAAACCACATAAAACACAGGAACATGGTATAAAGGATCTTGCAGCTATTAGCTTTCCTGCTAATCTACCTCTCTTTCATAAATTGTCGAGAGTAATATAGGGGCATGCCTTTTATTTACTTATACAGCATAACAACATCACAGTTAAACCATTCATTTCACAGAAGTATGGTAAAGATATTGCTGTAATGCTGTAATGTTCAGTTTGTTAGCTCACCACTTAGCTTGGTAGGTGTTTGGTGATAAAGAATGGAAGTCTATCACTCTGTGAAAGTAAGATCCACCCATCCACAGTCTAGGGATGAAACAGGCCTTCCTCTTGTGGAAATCTGTGGGTAAATCTGTAATGATAAACCAGTGAGCTGAACTGGCTGTTGGGTAGCTAAATACTGAGGATATTGCATCACCCCTTTAACAATTTATTTCATTCTATTTTAGAGAAAACAGAAGGAACATACATGGTTCACCAGCTGGCTATGTGTTTTTCCTGCTTTGCTAACACCACCTCCTTTCCCCTGCAGAGCGTACAGCATCCTATAATATTTAAGCAGGGTCTGGCTGCAGCCACTCCAGACCTCGGCACACAGGCCCCTCCTCAGAGAGGCCCTGCTGCATGTGGAGCCCTGCATCGGCTTGCTCAGGGGCAGGTGGCTCTCTCCTGCACAAACCAGAGAAGGTGTACGACATCTTTCTGGCCCGCAGGGTTCTGTGTTATATCATAAAGTAAAACAGGGTGCCATTTTAGGACCATTTGCTCCTGGAAAACTGGTTTGTTAGTGTCACTGCCTCCACCATACACTCCTTAGTTTCCATAAGGCTGGGGAGACCCAGGCTTCTTCAAAGAAGCTTTTTATCAGGAGCTTTGTGCAGAGGGAACAGTTCTCACAGCAGGATATGTACAATGTTGAAGGAACTAAGACTGTACACCACCTTATAATGGGAATGATAAAATTAGCTGATGTGGCTGTTTCTGTTTTGGGATCTGCCCAGAGCATCACCTTTGATGTGTTTACATGAGCAGGTGCCTTCAGTGGACAAAAAGCCAAACCCATTCCACAAAAATTTTCATATGGACAGTTTGATTGTCAAAAAGGCTCTGTCCATATGTCTCTGTTAGGCGTAACATATCAACAACTTCAGCTGCCTTTATCTTCACACAAAGAACAAGCTCTGCCTAAACCACAGGACCAGAATGTCACAGTTTGAAGGTTCTAACGTAAGCAATATGATGAGCATTATACACAGAATTTTTCCTTCACAATTATACAACAGAGTCGTTATCAAACACTCAGGATGTCATTTTGATAACCTTTAACATTCGAGACCCATACTCTGGTGTTCTGGTCTTTTCCCATGCTGTTGAGAGAGGGTGCATTGGTGATGATGTTTCTTGAAAGGTTTAAATCTTGTTATCTAGTGCTTAAATTAGAGGCATGTGTAATCTAGTCTCATTATAAGGAAGTGGAAATTTCTTGAACGATTATTAACTTTTGTTTCGCGCCCCAAAGGCTATTTCATTGGTTAATAATACGGTTAGGTACGTTTTAAACACAGGTTCACTGTTTGACATAAAGTATGAGTGACCCAACCTACCCCCAAACACCCCAGCCCCACAAGCCCCACAAACCCCCACCCCCGCATGGGTGTACCCGGTTTTTACAAGACAGAGGTCTAATGATTGAGCTTCTCTAAAACATTTTAATGCACTCTTCTTATGCATTTTTTTCTTAATTCACTGTTTCTTTCTGTCTGATCTCTGATTCCTCACAAACCTCTTTGCAGGGTCCAGCAATCAGTAGAGTCCAGCTGTTTGGAACAGAAGAGGCCAGAGAGGAGAGAGCAGTGTATGGATGAAAACCCACAAAAAAGGTAATATCTGTTTTTCTATGTTGTAATCATCATGGGGTTTGGCTTTGAAAATACTCTTTATTTCACCTCTCTTTTGGGCTCATAACTATGACAAGGACTAACCTTTCACTCTGATGTGGTTTAACTCGCTCAATTCAAAGGTTCAATTCAAGTTCTCTGCTAAAAACCACTAACTCTGATGAATCACAATCTCACACAGTTTACAGTAAATGTACATGTTTGTTATGGGGCTCAAACTCCCAGCAGCACTGTTACTGGCTATAGCAGGAAGTCCACATTGGTAATGTAACAGCTATTATGGGACTCAAACACCCAGTAGCACTGTTACTGACGATGACCTAAATGGTCACTTAGAGATAGCAAACCAAAAACACAGACACGATACACACCTGCTGGTAGGTACTTGCACAGTGCCCTCTTTTAGAAAACCAGAGAAGTAAAATAACAGGTGGCTAGCTGTATTAAGAGGCACTTAATGCAATGTTAGTAGTTAGGTATTAGTAACTGCTTAGCTGACTATCATGCAATCATTTGACATTGAAAAACAGCGATGTTGGGTGTAATGAACACACTCACAGGGTGTAGGGTGCAGGGAACACACTCATAGGGTGTAGGTTGCAGGGAACACACTCCTCGTTTGGAGCACAACACAAGAATAAACACAGAGCTGGAATGTAGTTTCAGCCAATCATCCAGGACCAGATTCATCCCTTTTATCATAAGCATTTTAAATGTTACTTCAGCCTTTTCTGGGGCATAAAAAATTCCTGGGACTGAAAAATGGCAAGCAATTGGGAACCTGAGAATCTGCAGCGGATATGGCGAGCACAACTCTTCATGTGTTTATTTCAGTCTCTTCAGCGCACTCTGATGAAGTTGAAGAAGGAGGAGTTGAAACAGTTTCAGAGCCATCTGAGTCAGGATTACCCAGAATGCTTTGAGAGACAACAGGAGGACCTTGAGGCCCTGCATGTAGTTGAGAAGATGCTGGAGACCTGTGGCAGTGAGAGATCTCTGAAGATCACACTCCACATCCTGAGGAAAATGAAGCAGAAGGATCTCGCTGACCCACTGGAGAGAGATGAGCAGAAGAGTAAGACACTATTTTGTGTAAATCAGTCATTAATACAGTGCATTCACATTTTACGCGAAGATGTGGTCCTGAAAAGGCTCGCGTAAAGCAAAATTGCGTAATTCAAATCTAATATAAACATTTAAATGAATGGAAATGCTCGAGATGTGTTCTGCGGTCGCGTAATATGGATGAATATCTTTATCAAAACAGCTTCTGCGTACTGTACAGAGAGAGAGTGTGTGCGTGTGGGTGAGTGAGTGTTATGCTCAACCGCGTGGTGTTAGAGTTTGCATGCGTATGTCTGTGTGTGTAAAAGTGAAGAGAATGGAAATCGCAAGAACTAGTGGGAATCTATGAGAGAGAGACTGGATATCGTATTGGTAAAGGGAATATTGGATAATGCTAATGGTACAGTCTATAATTACATTTCTGCTAGATAAATGCTGTACAGTGCACACTACTTTAAATTCCACTCATAATTTCCTTTGCCAATTCAAATATTATTAGATATTCATATTAAATAATATTTTTTAAAAATACCACTCGCATAAAGTGCGTAATGTCACGTAAAGCAATAATTTTTTAATTATGTTTCAAGGGGTGTTAAAGCAAATTCGCTTATGTAAAGTTTGCATAAAAAGCAAATGCACTGTATATCAGTTTTAGCAACAGCAAACAAGCCACTAAAGAGTGAATGTGTTTGTGCTGTGACTATTCCTCAGTAAACCTGGACCTGAGGGAGATGTGCAACACACAGGGCCCTTATGTAAGGATATAAATGTTGGAAAAAGCTCATTCATGCAGATTTAAAAAGCTGTGGCAGAATCAGTTTAGCAGTTGAATGTCTGAAAGAGAAGCAGATCGAGCAAAGTACTGATTTAAAGCTTTGATCATGCACTGACCAATCAGGATGTTTTCCACATTCCCTTTAAATGAGTGGATGCATCACACATCCGTATTTTTCCATGTTTGTTAGTGCAGGTTTTCTGCCTCTACTTTTCTGTATCTCTTATTCCTTTAGTGTGGTGTCAAATGAGCACCACAGGCAGGTGCAGTTTTTCATAAAGTGGCTGTAGTGCTCATTTAACACCAGAATAATGGATATGTTAAAATAATAGTAAGAGAGCACATGCCAGATAACACAGAAAAATATGACTGTGCCAAACAGACCGTATTTTAGTGTTCTGTTCCAACATCTGAAAAGCATTTTCAGCAGCACAAGAATAATTCCACCAACAGGCACCAAATGAAACCCACTTTATGATATTATTACTGCTAATAAGATATTAGAATTATGTGATCTTAACATATGTCAAAAAAGTTCAGAAATTTCATCTAAACTGAGTGGCCCTCTGCACCAGGTTGTGAAGCTGCCTGTACAGTTTAGAGCAGATATACCTGATTATTTATACTGCTATGATGGGTTTATATATATATATATATATATGGATCTAGTATTATCTGTCTGTACATGTTCACATCTCATAGATTCACTTAATCTGTTTCTGTTCACCATTTGTGCAGATTGTTGGAGTGATGGGTGACAGACTTGTGTAAAATATTGTGTCAAGGGGAAAAGTTTATAACTAGTTTTTCAACTTTTTTTTTTTTTACATAAGTAAATTATCTGTCTTATTTCCTCTTCTCAGAAAAACTTGCAACAGCCCAACAGACACTGAAATCTGATCTGAAGAAGAAGTTTGAACACATATTTGAAGGTTTGGTACAGCAGGGCCACCCAACCCTCCTCAATGAGATCTATACAGAGCTCTACATCACAGAGGGGGGAGGTGGGGGGGTCAATAATGAACATGAGGTCAGACAGATTGAGACAGCATCCAAGAGACAAACCACACAGGAGACTGCAATCCTCTGCAATGACATCTTTAAACCTTTACCTGGACAGGAGAAATACATCAGAACTGTGCTTACAAAGGGCATCGCTGGCATTGGGAAAACTGTCTCTGTGCAGAAGTTCATTCTGGACTGGGCAGAAGGAAAAGCCAATCAGGATATTAATTTAATCTTCAGTCTTCCTTTCCGAGATCTGAACTTAAAGAAGGAGAGAGAATTCAGTCTGATGCAACTCCTCCAGCACTACTTTCCACAGCTGAAAGAGATTGAAAGTGTCGAACATGATGAAGTCAAAGTTGTGCTCATCTTTGATGGTCTGGATGAGTGTCGACTTCCTCTAGGTTTCCAGAACAATGAGATCTGCTGTGATGTAACAGAGTCAGCATCAGTGGACGTGCTGCTGACCAACCTCATTATGGGGAATCTGCTTCCCTCTGCTCTCCTCTGGATCACCTCCCGACCAGCAGCAGCCAATCAGATCCCTCCTGAGTGTGTCCACCAGGTGACAGAGATACGGGGGTTCAATGACCCACAGAAGGAGGAGTACTTCAGGAAGAGAATCAGAAATCAGAACCTGGCCAGCAGAATTATCTCACACATAAAGTCATCCAGGAGTCTCTTCATCATGTGTCACATTCCAGTCTTTTGCTGGATTTCTGCTACAGTTCTGGAGACATTGTTGGTTAAAATGTTTCGCAGAAAACTCCCCAAAACTCTGACTGAAATGTACACACACTTCTTGCTCATCCAGACCAATGTGAAGAATCAGAAGTATCATGGCACCAATGAGACAAACCCAAAGAAGATCTCAGCATCAGATGCAGAAATGATCCTGAAACTGGGGAAGCTGGCTTTTCTACAGCTGCAAAAAGGCAATCTGATATTCTATGAAGAGGACCTGAGAGAGAGTGGCATTGATGTCAGTGAAGCTTCAGTGTACTCTGGGGTGTGCACAGAAATCTTTAAAGAGGAGTCTGGATTGCATCAGGAGAAAGTCTACTGCTTTGTGCATCTGAGCATTCAGGAGTTTCTGGCTGCCTTGTTTGTGTTTCATTCATGTGTAAATGAGAACAGAAATGCACTCAGACCAGAAGAGTCAAAACCTGACAGAATGGGTGACAGAATGCAGCTGTCTGAGCTGTACACAAGAGTGCAGTGGATCAGGCCTTACAGAGTAAGAATGGACACCTGGACCTTTTCCTCCGATTCCTTCTGGGCCTCTCACTGGACTCCACTCAGACTCTCTTAGGAGACGTACTGAAGCAGAGAGGAAGCAGATCAGAGAGCATTGAAGAAACAATCCAGTACATTAAGCAGAAGATCAGTGAAGAGTCTTCAGCAGAGAGGACCATCAATCTGTTCCACTGTCTGAATGAACTGAATGACAACTCTCTAGTGAAGGAAATCCAGACTTCCCTGAGATCAGAAAGACTTTCTGATGAAGAGCTGGAACCACACCAATGCTCAGCTCTGGCCTTTGTGTTACTGATGTCAGAGGAGGTCCTGGATGAGTTTGACTTGAAGACGTACAACACATCAGCAGCAGGTTATCAGAGACTGGTACCAGTAGTGAGGAACTGCAGGAAGGCCAAGTGAGTACTGTTACATCATTCATAATGCAGATGATTGACACTGATATTTACATTAACAGTTTATAATTGTGTGAGAATAAAGTGCATGAACATAGCTCACCTATATCATGACCAGAAGCCTGTATCTACCTTCAGAAAAATACTATCATCTGAATGTGATATTTTAGTTTCACAATTGGCCATGTGGGATGCAGAAAATGAATCTACAAATTGAAATTCATTCATGAGCATTTTTATACTTCCATCTTAAATGTCAAACCTCACTGCAATTTAGGTCTTCCTCATCTCCACAGCATCCTCTCTGAATTTGGAGTTTGTGCTCTAGGTGTAGAGGTAGGGGTTGGGGGGGGTGACAGGGGTCACTGCGAGCTCACTGCATTTCCTGCACAGCTTGGGCATGCTGTGATAGCACACCCCATCCCTGTTGTTCCCCAGTGTGCTGGTGCTGGGGATGTGGCTCACTCTGCCTACTGCAGAGGGGTGGGGTTTGACCTGGCCCAGCCATTTCCTGGCCCCTGTACAAACTCTGCCCTCTTCTAGGACCCTCCTCAGATTTGAACTAAACAAACCATATTACAGCACTGAGGTCCTATACGGCTTCCTTATAATGCTGCACAGTGACCAGTTTGTTCTCCATCTCAGACAGGAGCTCAGTGGTGAAATTACAGAGGGACTCTTATCCTTCCCCTCTCTATAGAGGTTCCAGAACCTCTCCAGGGCATTAGCATTTTCACCTTCACCTCCAAACAGGTCATTCTGGGCATTTTGGTCTCGGTCTGTTGAGGATGGGTGGGGTGTTGTGCCATCCTTATTGTTCTGTCCACTGGCTCTGTCATGCCAAATTTGATCCGCCTGGGAAATTTGATCTGGCCTGATGCAACAATGGGTTCTGAACAGTTGATATCGCGTCTCCATTGAAAAACAAAAAACTAAAAGGCAAATACATATTTTACAAAGGGGCATGCTTTGTATGTGTTAGTGATTAAAGTCTTTGGTGAAATTATAGTGACAAGCAAACGATGGTGGTGAACCTTAAAATTCAAACTGGTGGGCGTACAAATTCATGAGTCAAATTACTGGTCACTCCTGAATGCTGGCCAGGGTGCATATTTACTTTCACAAACATAAACAGTAAATGCAGCGATCTGACTAGCTTTCCTGTGGTCATCTTTATTATGAAAGCCAAATAGTCCAATATTACAGTGAAAAGAATCATTCTGTCCATTGAAAATACATCATGATCCAGTGGTGTTCACTAGCCAGCGTTTTTAATAGCTTTATGTTTCGCTGAAACTAACTTTATTTCTGTCTGCATTTCCAATGGGTTTTTCAATGTTTTTTATCTTGACATTGAAAGACGGATACCGTTTTCTGTCATTATCAGCTTATGGTTATCTTCACATGTGTATTTAAGGTATCTGTTTGTCCTGTAGGTTTGAAATTAAACTAGCTAGCGATAATGCAGGCCAGGCAATGCTGTCAGGCACAACTTCGTAACTTGTCAGACAGTTATATTAGATGTCAGCTTCAGTGTAGTTACCATCATCTTCAATACATCCTCATTAATAGTCATAATCTCAAAACTGCACTAAAATTATTTAACTCTGCTCTCTTCTTGTGGTAGCATAATTCCCTCTGAGGTATGGTCTTGCAAAAGTGAGAGCGATTTAATTTCCTAACGTTCTAAATGTTAGATCGTCCCTGCGTTGTTATAGCAATGGACACTATGTCCGCTGTTCAGAACCTATTGTTGCGTCAGGCCAGATCAAATTTTCTGGACGGATCATAGTTCGCATGACAGCTCTTCTGTTGTCCGCTGTTTAGCTGGTGCTTCTTGCGGCTCTTTTCGGCGATGGTTGTGGAGTTGGACTCGGCTATGCCATCTTCCTCCCCAAGTCTTCATGAGATGAACAGTGTTGATATCTGCAGGAGACTCAAGTACAATCCAAACACAGCTTGCAAAACCCCGCCAGCCTGTCCCTCCCATACCCCCACCTGAGTCTGTCCAACCCAATCCAAACCCCAACCCTAGAAGGCCCCTCCCATCCTGCCCCCCACATACACAGTAAGGGAAATAATAGGGAAAGAGATGGAGAGACTGTGGAAAGAAAGAATGAGACATGATATTCAGTACAGGAAACTGTAGAGATCATATATTTTTTTAATTTTGCATTTTACAACTTTCATGTTTTGGATATCATAAATATTTTATTATATTGTCTTACAGAATAAAAGAAAATTGCATTTGTGCATGATATTTGCCCAGCAGTATAAATAATTTCAGAATAAAGTTCTGTGATAGGTCTTGATCATAGAGGTCAAACATCACAGATTGGGGATAAAACATTACTCTGACTTTTATTACTGGCCACTTAGTTTCAACCACAAACAATATGAAATAATTATAATAATAACAATATTACTTGATATATTTTACTTAATGATCATTTTCCACAATACATTTTACAATATTTACGTTAACATTAAAAAGTGACATTAGGTTAATGTGTTATGTAAAAAGTGACAGTAGGTGTTGCTGAATTGTGTTAAAAGCAGACCTGTCCTCAACACCTCTGTTAGCTTTACAGACAAATTGCACTGGGTCTAGTAAACCCTCCGCTTTGCTATGTTGCTTTTATTTGACCATCTCAAATGATTTCATGACCAATGAGGTCAGTCCCACTGGCCTCAGTGCCACTGAGTTCTTTGGGGGTTTTGTTCTTTGCTTTGGGTAACAATGATTGACTCATTCTTGTTTGGGTACTCTCTTATCATTCTATGGATAGTTTAAACTCATAGGAGAAAATATCACACAGCTGTAATGCACATATTTTAAGTAGTTTTCCCATAATTCCTATTTGGCCCAGGGCTTTTCCCAGTTTTCCATTTTCTGAACATACCTTTAACATTTCAGGGACTGAACATGAACTCAGTAGACTTAGGGAGTATTTTTACACTTGGTCACCATGCGTGTTGGACTGATTGAATATATCCAACTGTGTAAACACATTCCATTTATACTTGGCCCCATAACTGAGTCTCCATGAGACAGATATAAATCTGATTTGCTATCCATGTGTTATAAGCAGTCATATGGCACTGTCTTCTGGAATGTAGGCAGCCAAGATGATGCTGGGTGCCAAAATTTAGCTTCATGTCATTTTACAATTAAATGTACTTCTTAATTTTTTCTCCAACCATGTGAATCATCCATGCTCTTGTTTTGCTCGTATTGACTGTGGGGGTCCTAGTTGATGACTTCTGTGTGCTGATGTATTTCCATTTGGGAGGTATAAAGATTATGGCCTGAATGCAGCGTGTGAACTTGTAGGCCTACTTACTTTATGACTAAACATCTGATATATAATAATCAGTTAATGACCAAATCAAACCTCCACATGGGAATCGAAACCAAAAATCACAGGATGATATGACCAACTAAAGCAGAGCACACATATCTACTACTATACAACTGCAGAGTGATGTACTATATTCTATAGCATGTCACCAAGCTAACAGTTGCGGTAGAAGACGCCTCTGCCTCTGGTTGCTCTTCACAGATGATTAGCTTAGATTTTTTGGTAAATGCAAAATTTCTGAGTAAGCTTCCTTGTTTTCTTTTTGACATATCTGTATGCTGACTACAAAACAGGGAAATGAATAAGGGTGATTTGGTGTGCAAACTGAGTGGGACTAAGAGAGTTTGTTTTTTTTTCTGATCTTTGAGTTAAAGTGAATGAAGTTTATGATATTGTACCACCATGCTTTGGATGGTGATGGCAAGAACAGCATGCATGTCGGTATCTTTATTAAAGTGAATTAGTGATGAATCACCCACATGCATAAATCATACATCAATAATAGCCTAATTTTACACATGATCCATGATGATGAACATACAGAAAAATAGAAATGCATGGCAAAAATAGCATTTTTTTGTCAATATTTTAGAGACCCCCCAAAATTTCACAAATCATGTTTTCAGAGGAGCACATGTCTTATTAAGAGGAGCCTGGGGATTTTACGGCAGTGGATGTTATGGCTGAGATGGGTGTTAAGAGAGCGCTCTGTCAATAAAAGACCAAAGTTGAAACAACAAAGAACCCTTATAATTTTAGAATAAACTAATACGTTTATTACAGGTACAAGTGGCGGAGGCAACGTCATTCCTCTTTTCTTTCTTATTGTATTTAAACAAGCGGAGTGTATCAGCCACACACCACTAAACTCATCAACCTTATAGCTAGCATTGTTGAATTTAAAGACAACCAGAGTAAGGTCAGGCATGCAGTATCTGCCCAGGGAGGCCGTGACACTATCAAGCTAGGAATATGTACCCTGTTTTACCACAAATATATTGGAATCCACATCAATTGTAAGCTATTTTTTCATCATCATTTCTGATTGGAATGCCAATTGGAATGAGGAAAAGTTTGTTGGAGCTGTCAGTCCAGTCGGCTCCATTTGGATGTTGTAGGCGATCACTCCAGTAATAGTGGAGTGCGCGAACTTGACTACTTGGTGGAAGTCTCTTGTCAAATGGATGTTTTAGAACACAGTTGGTAGGCTAAATACTTGGCTACAGTATGAAACATTGATTTGACTGCATGCTGAATATGATTATCAAACCTACTTTACTGCTGTCTCATATGACCATCTATGATTGAGTTTACTTTGTAAAGGTACCAGAGTCAGACATGACGGCGCCATCTCGAGTCCCTATAGATTCACAATTCTAGCTCTGTGGTAACCCCTCACTCCATGTTGGACAAAACAAATTATTTAACTCGAAGTTACATTTATCCTAGTTACATAAATTCATGTTTTGCAACTTGACACAACTAGGGAAGAGACCATCAAGTCACAACTGAGGTCAACGTAGGCTATGAGTCAGTCGACTAAATTATGGCGACTACAAGATTATAAAGTGAGACCTGTACAAAAACTATGTGAACTCAAAGCAAGGTTTTTACTAAAACCTGACATCGCCAATGGCCAAGTTGATTGGCAGTTAGGCTCAAACAAGCAGTGGAGCTTGCTTCTCCTGCCACAATAAGAGACTCAACAGAGAAGCTTTTCTGCCAGAGATGGAGAGGGAGGCTATGTACCAGCTACCAAGCAAACTTATTCTATTGGCGAGGTACTAGCTCGTTTACCCACAAGGTATATGTTGAATATTCTGTTCTGTTTTACACCAAATTGGTGACTTTGACAGATGAATCTTTAATTTGGATGCCATCAGTGGCTTGTGAAGTTGAGCGACACAAACCACGCACAGCCATAAGATAGCGGTACCTCTGCAACTCAGCGCTTCATTATTATATCCTCACAATAGTTTTGGCATGAATGTGTCGCAGCCTGTTCTCTGTGGAGGGATGACAGCGCTCTCTAGTGGACTCATTTAGTAACTGCAGCAGAGCTTAGAGAGGAGCCAAAGCATTTAGATCCAGCAAAACTGTTCTGAATAAGGGCCCCAATGGATCCAGCTTTGTGTGTTATTTCATTTCTGGTTTTATGCAACTGGTTAATGCTACAGCTGTGTTGGGTTCCTTGTAAAACTGAGTATTATTGTTGTAGAGGTTCATTATTTTCAGTTACACCAAAGACAAGAAAACAAAACATGGGGAAATGATGCACAGCCAAAATATTTACTTGCTTCTAACCCTAATCACAAAAGTTTGATGATTCAGACCTTGTGCAAAATGATATTTCAAATGATATATGGTAACACAGAATTGTTTCTGGCACACAGCATAGGGTTGTATCTTTGTGAATCAGAGTAAATATTTTTGTTTCTTATCTGAGCACATTCATTGTGTTAAACATAAAAAAATGATTTCAGTTTCCTGCTAATGGCTCAATGATGTGCACTGTTTTGACGTGGTGTTCCTACGTTGGTGTTTTTAGGTAAAATTCATAAAACCAATAACTGTCAAAAAGTTTGGTCACAGGTCATTGAGAAATGATCACCATCAGAACAGACACACTGCACTGCTGATCAGATGTGAACTAAAAACCCCCTTGCCTTCCTGTGAATACTCATGTGAACCTTTAGCTGTGTAATAGTGTGTGCTTTTTTACTCTCATTGGAAGGAAATACAAACTTCTCACAGCTTGTCAAGCTAACTCACTATTCACTGTAAAGGCTGGAATTTGCTTTAATCATGAAATACAGTATAAAAGGATCTGATAACTCCATCCTTAGCCCTGCTGTCCACACTTGGCTCAGGGGCATGAGTAGGGCCATGAGTGAGGCTTAAAGTCCAGAGTTAGCCTGAAAAAGACTGTGGAAAAGGTAGCTGGGCCATTAGCCCCAAATTCTGACAGAACTGAATAGAGGAAAAGGGGCTATTTGGGTCAGAAGCACAGCTGTAGAACTGTCAGACTTGAGCAGGACATCTTATTCTCAGGTGTAAAGTGCTGCAGTTGGAGAGTGTAGCACAGACATCTTCCTCAGAGCGTTGTAGATCTTACAATCCTCATTATCACTCTTTATCAATGAGCACTATCAATACTACATTTAAAATATTAAGTGTTAAATATGAACACATCACCTCTTTCTTTCAGACTCAGCAGCTGTGGTCTTACAGAGGAGTCCTGTGAAATTGTGGCCTCAGCTCTCCAGTCATCAAACTCACCCGTGAGAGAGCTGGACCTCAGCTACAATAACCTGGGAGATTCAGGAGTGAAGCTGCTCTGTGCTGGACTGAAGAGTCCAAACTGTAAACTACAGACACTGGGGTGAGTAGTGTGTGTACTTTGGGACTTTTAGTAAATAGTGATTATGGCTCCATACAGAGAAACCTTAAACAGCTCCTTCTCTCAATCAAACTTCTCCTCTCTCCAGCCTTCCTTCCTTTGTCCACATTGGTCCCATCCCTCTCTCCTTACTCCTCTATCACAGCAAAGTAAAGCAGAATCGGGTATTTCAGTGGTACAGTGCCACAGAATTAATTTATGCTCGTGATATGACTATGACAGTGAGATTTTAATCATACTTCAAAATGTGGGAATTTTTACAGACTATACTGAAGTGTCAAAGGCTTTCCAGGTACTGGAAAAAATCACTCAATTCCAAAGAATTACTGAGCACTTTCCATCCAACATATTATGAGAGTTTGAGGATAAGGAGACTGTGATACCTTTGGATGCTGAGCACATTGACCCAGAACCTGGTAAATGCTGGACTGTGATGCCAGTACAGGAGCAGGAGACATCAGGGCCAGTTGAAATTGGCAAAGTGAACACAGAATTTGGAAATACTTGATTTGGCACCAGTTTATCATGATCATTCATACAACTTGTAGCACAACTAAATATGAAAATAAGGACCAGAATAAAATTGAAAATGAGCTTTTCTAGCTGTTGCAACTTTGAGAAATTAATAATGTACTTATTTACAAGAACCAAACAAAAGATATGAGCTTGTCATAAGATACATGAAGTGCAATAAAATAATTTTGTTTCCTAAATCAGACCGATAATTGTGCTTAAACATTGGAACCACAATATTTAGCAGAATAATTAGGATTATAATTGTAACCATAATCATTCAGTTCTGAATTAAAGGCCAGTAAGTTGAACAGAAGCAACTCTGAATGTTCTGAAATGCAGACCTGATTATAAACAAGCACTGAAACTGACTGAAGCCTGAAAACAGAGAAAGCAGACTGTAGTAGCCTAGAATATTGAATGCTTTTCACAACTTGTCAAGCTAACTCACTATTCACTCTGAAGGCTGGAATTTGCTTTAATAATGAAATACAGTATAAAAGGATCTGATAACTCCATCCTTAGCCCTGCTGTCCACACTTGGCTCAGGGGCATGAGTAGGGCCATGAGTGAGGCTTAAAGCCAAGAATTAGCCTGAAAAAGACTGTGGAAAAGGTAGCTGGGCCATTAGCCCCAATTCTGACAGAACTGAATAGAGGACAAGGGGCTATTTGGGTCAGAAGCACAGCTGTAGAACTGTCAGACTTGAGCAGGACATCTTATTCTCAGGTGTAAAGTGCTGCAGTTGGAGAGTGTAGCATAGACATCTTCCTCAGAGCGTTGTAGATCTTACAATCCTCATTATCACTCTTTATCAGTGAGCACTATTGATACAACATTTAAAATATTAAGTGTTAAATATGAACACATCACCTCTTTCTTTCAGACTCAGCAGCTGTGGTCTTACAGAGGAGTCCTGTGAAATTGTGGCCTCAGCTCTCCAGTCATCAAACTCACCCGTGAGAGAGCTGGACCTCAGCTACAATAACCTGGGAGATTCAGGAGTGAAGCTGCTCTGTGCTGGACTGAAGAGTCCAAACTGTAAACTACAGACACTGGGGTGAGTAGCGCTGTGTACTTTGTGACCTTTAGTAAATAGTTAGTGATTATGGCTCCATTCACAGAAACCTTAAACAGCTCCTTCTATCAATTTACTCCTCTTACTTCCTTCCTTTGTTCACATTGATCCCATCCCTCTCTTCTTACTCCTCTATCACAGGAAAGTAAAGCAGGATAAAACCCCATGAGTCTTAGGGTTGCCAGCTGTGTGGTTCCTGACCAGAATTATCTTGTGTTGAAATTCAGTGTGAAAGTGAGATTATGTGTGTGTTCTATCTATAGACTGGTGTCGAGACAGCAACATGCATTTTATGGTAATGTACCCTGTTCCCTTCTTTTATGGTCCCTTGCCATGCACCCAGACACGGCCTGAGAGGGACAAATGGACTCCACCCCCATGTAAATACCCCTGAATCAGTGACCAAAGAGGCAACAGGCTTTTCAAGCATGGCAAGGAGCAGAGCTTTACTCAGAAACTAAAACGAAACACTTATGACAGCCAAAATGGATGTACATTTGGGGTTACCAGTTGAAAGCGGAATTGGGCATGGTACGACCCTCTTTGTTGTTGGTAAGCCCTAAGATGCCCCCAAATGTAGAATCCTTTGATTAACATGCCCAACCACAGGGGGCTATCACCTGTCTCTCTCCCTCTGGCTCCTTCCCCTTCTGGAGCACGTGTGTGTCTGTGATTGTGAGTCTGTGTGTGTGTGTGTGTGTGTGTGTGTGTGTGTGTGTGTGTGTGTGTGTGTGTGTGTGTGTGTGTGTGTGTGTGTGTGTGTGTGAGAGAGCAAGCGAGCGAACAGGTTTACTTAAACTATCCTGGAGTTACTCATTAGAACACCTGCAGAGCCTGCAGCATGTAGGTAGGAGATAGTTTGTTGGACGTGGCGTGCCCTTTTCTTGGTGATCGCATCAGCACTGAAGCTCTAATAAAAGGGAGATTAGACCCTGATTAAATAGCTATTCTATCATTCCCTGATGAGTATCTTTGTGAATTTTCCCATTTTCTGAGCAATCAGTAATTAATTTAAAAAACATTCTCTAGACCAGGGGTCACAAACCTTTTTGAAACTGAGAGCTACTTCATGGTTACTGAGTCATACGAAGGGCTACCAGTTTGATACGCTCTTCTGAAATAACAAATTTGCTCAGTTTGCCTTTAGTTATACATTATTAATGATTAATGATACTCATGTATGTGAAGACACTGATCAGATTAATGATTTCTTATTATCAACAATGACAACAAGGTGGGAAACAGAAATCAATATTCAGCACTTTATCTCTATTAATCTCAGTAATTGTTACATTTTCAGATGATCACTTACATCACTACATTTCATAACACAAATGTCCCATTTTCACTAGCCACTGACATACCCTTTTAACAAATCATCAACTATGTTGCACCATGTTTCAAAAAGTTATCAATTATGTAATGTTGAAGAAAAATCAAC
The DNA here is from genome assembly GCA_022829145.1 of Albula goreensis. Lineage (NCBI taxonomy): Eukaryota > Metazoa > Chordata > Actinopteri > Albuliformes > Albulidae > Albula > Albula goreensis. The sequence continues at coordinate 37,861,761 of CM040747.1, forward strand.
TTACATATTTTTAAATAAATCTTGTCACATTTTGAACTAATGACCAAATCTGCGGTATGTTTAACAAAATTATAACTGTTACATGTCATGAACATACTTTTAAATTGAACACAATTCTTCAATATTTTAATTCAACTTTGCCATGGCACTGCCTGGTATCTGTTTCTTTGTTCGTGGGAAGACTGGCATTGCATGCTGTTCACCAGTCTATTGTAATCTGGTGTGTAACTTGACACTGCAACTGTGAATGAGTCTTTCAGATGTGCATCAGTGAGGCGTGTTCTGTGTTTGTTCTTGATGAAGTTCATGTCAGAAAATGCTGATTCACAGAGATAGGTTGAACCAAACAGGCTGGCAATCTTCATAGCTGCTGTGCATAGACCACTGTACTTCTCTGTGTCAACAAGGCACCAAAAGTTTTTTTTTTTTTTTTTTGGGGGTAGGGGGGTGTTATGTATGAGGGGGTTGTAGGGCCTTGTGAAGCCGTGGGTGGTGCCAGGGCTTGCTGTATTCTGGGCTCTGCTTGTTTCACGTCCAGGTCTTGAGGAGGGGCATTCTGTTGTGTTTCCTCTCTGGTCCTGGCTAACTCCCTGTGTAGCTGCTTGTTTTCCTCCTTCAGTGAGCTCACCTCCTCCTGCAGCTGTCTCAGTGCAGCCGTGTGCTCCTGTCTGAGCTGGTGGAGCTCCTCTTTCAGCTGCTCTGTCTGGCCTTGCCCTGTAGCGCTGGTCCTGCTGCTCTCCCTGAATTGCGTAAACTCCAGCTCCATCAGGGACAGGCTCTCTCTCTGCTGCAGCAGGCCGTGTGTGGGTCTGGGGGAGCAGGAGGGCTGGGGGGAGTCAGTACTCTGCTGGCTGGACCTGTGTCTGGGGTGCTGGGGACCAACAGGCTTGGAAGATCATATGTTATCGTTTTATCTGGAGGAGCTGTGATTCTAACCTTTTCTTTTAATTTGGGGAACAGAGAAGTAGGTTCTCTTTGTTATATAACATCCCACCAAATCAACACTGAATGTTGAATGAGTGGACTACACTTCATACAACTTCATAATTTTATACATTTCAACTCACTGACTCAGTTAGCATATTTTTCTGTGTTGTTTTGGAGAGAAGTTATAGTCATAGTGTCTGAGTTTTCCACTGTGTGTTCTGCACATGAGGATAAATGTAGGAGTAAGAGCTGGGAGAGTAAGAGAGGGAACAATGGGTTCTTCCTAGTTTTATAACGTTTATTGCCCATTGCGTGTTTCTGGGGTTACAGAATTGGCTTACTGTAACTGAGGATGTCAGGCTGGGGCGGTGCTATAAACATCACTGGTGTTTCCTGTGGAGTGTGTGGAAATGTAGTTCCATTGTCCCTACACCCCCCTTTGGTCTCAGGATGCGGCTTAAGCCAGTATTCCTTTAGAGCGCAAAAGTCATTCAACATTCCACAGGTCCTCAAGTTCATTTGACAGGTTATGACAGTTTGGCAAATCTGGGCAGTTCATACACAGCTGTAGAAATCTGGGCAGTTATGTGTAAAATTTAACCAATCATGAATAACATCAAAAGAGAACACTACGAACAGTCAAGGACTGACTGTTAAGGTACACTCATATCTACTGACAAACTCAATCAATAAAACATAATGGAACATAAGAAAACAGCAGCACCTTGGAGGTTTATGCTTAAAGTGGTCAGGAGTGTTAGTGAGGTAGAGTATGAGTTGTCAGTGATCCAGTCATGAGAAGTCTGAGGGGGGTGCCCTATGGATCAGATGAACTTTTGACTACAGTTTGAGGTCTGGTCTGGCCCAGACTGGACTGGACTGTTTAGTCCCTTCAGACAGGAGCTGCTGTGGAAGGGTGATTCCTGGCTGTTACCCCCAGGCACCCTTGTGCTGTTCTGACAGAGACTGTTTATCCTGGTGACTGTATCAAGAAATGGAAATACAGACATAATGATCTCATTTCTACAGTCCATCCTAGTTTGTGTGATATCCTAACCAGGAGATATATGTTAACAGTCTTACATTAGTGGTACTTCCTGAAGTCCAGCTAATTACTGACTTACATGACACTGGGTCAGTGAGCAGCTACTCACAATGAGGAGGTGTTGTGAAAAATGTAAGAATGGGGCAGCACTCTAGGGATGTGCCCAATGCACCTGCAAAGATCATCCTGTAGCTGTGGTTGCCTGATTGGGCTAGGTCAGGGGTCAGCAACCTTCAACATCAAAAGAGCCATTTTAAGGGGTGGGGGCAATATCCTTAATACATGAATAATAATAATACTTGTGTACAAAACGCATAGGCTACCTGTATTATACTGCATCGCAGGGAGCGGGGGACTGCTTAATAAAGTAAATTAGAATCATAAAGAATCAGCGGAGCCTGGCACTTAAAATAAAGATGGCACGGCATGTGGAGTTTTATATAGTTTTACTACAATGATATTGGCAAAATAAGATGGTTACAGAAGAAGGCAATATTGAAGAACTTTGTTTACGGACACTTTGAAGAGAAGAAAAAACACAGGTGTGTGCAGGCCTACGTTAAAATAAAACACAATTTTGCAGGGCTATCTGAGTCCTCTCCTTGTGGAAAATTGATCAAATAAAAATAGCCCACTTTGAAATAAATAAAACATATAACAGTGACCAGATAATTTTAAAATTAAAAGAATAAACATGAAAACAGATTGTACGTAATTACGACTTAAGTCCATTTCGGTGTGCCATTGTCGGTTCACCGTCTTCCCCTTCTGTTTTTCATCACGTCGCGGGCAGCGATCAACCGTTCAGCCTGCATGGGCATAAAGTAAAATTAGCTCAGTGTCGAAAACAGACAAAATATATAGAAAAACGACAACATATAAAATGACACTGTTCTCACCTTTTTAGTTTCTGTTTCTGAACATCACTGCAGAGCTTTTCCTTATCAGGGCTGTAAGAAGTGAATTTGATCTTCATGCAGGACTGCAGGCTGTCATCAGTGAGGCGAGAGCGGTGTTTGGGCTTAATGCAGTTCATGTTAGAGAAAACCTGCTCACATAAGTATGTGGATCCAAAGATGGACAGGACTCCAAAAGCATACTTTTTATGTTCACATACGTGTCAGGAATGTCATTCCACGTGTGAAATAAAAGTTTGTCGGCTTTGGGGAGGCTCTCAGTCTCACTTCATTTGTGCTCCTGAGCGAGAATAGCCCGCTGTCAGGCTACATCCTCCAGATCAGCAGTCATTCTTTTGAATTTGGCCATCCATAAGTCTTTATCAGCTATGTCGGCAAGTTACATTTCAAGATCAGCATGATTCACTGCTGTGAACGATGACATGTTCAGTTGTGATGGGTCGATGTCCAGCAGCGTCAGGGGGAAGTTTAGTGTTTCCTTTCTGAATTCACTGAATCTTTCCGCAAATGCGGTTTGCATTGTGGTGATTGCTCGCTGCAAATATACACAATTAAACACTCGATTTTCCTCCAAGACTTTTCTTTTTTTGGGTTGATCCATGGTGAGCTTACTGGGGGTCTGGAATTGAAAATAAGGCACCTGCAGGAAGAGCGCGCAGGAGGATGAGAGGTTTTGGCGGTGGATGCAGGGTGTGACGCATATTTTAGTGGACCTATTAATATTTGCTAAATAAAATTTTAGTTTTATTAATGCTCAATTTAATCATTCAGAGTATAGAGTAAATACAAATAAAAATAGCTGATTTAATTTTTAAAAATTCTTTTGTAGTTCATTTTTTTTCCCAAGCTGGCAGGAGACACAGCAGAGGGGCCAAAGAGCTCGCGAGCCGTGGGTTGCCGACCTCTGGGCTAGGTTTAACAGTCTACAGTAACTGACTAAATTACCATTAATATGTCTGATTAAATGGCTTAATCAACTAATGTTTAGAGAGAAATGGTTGCTGTTACAGGCAAACCAAGCTGAGTAAAAATGACTCATGCAGCCCCCTTTGGTAAGGTGGAGTTGAACAAAGAGAGAAGAGAGTGATGGAGGAGGAGAGGTACTCTGTTTGCAGATTTGCTTTTCCTGATGAGAATTTGGGAACTTATGTTCCTTTCTAAGCAGTGCAGCTCCTGTCAAACTATTCTGAGCTTCATTCCCCATCTGTGTCTGTACCTGTGGGTCTACCTGAATTATCTTCTCTCCAATTTTTGCTGTCATTGCATTGAGAAAAAAAACGAGAGTAAAATTTTGGCCAAAAGGTTTTCTTAATGTTGTATTTGGGGCTCTAAGGTTCTGAGGGAGTGACTTGGCACTTGCTCTGGACCTTCTGGTCAACCTCAGTTTTTCATTTGTGGCACGATATGCAGGGTATCCCAAATGGTCTGGGCTTCCCTTTTAATCTTATGCATTGATTGTTTATTTCTTAAGGACAAAACAACATGAGTGTGAATACAGGGGTGGAGGTTGTGTAAGAAGAGAGATTTGACAGTTTGACTCTCTTCTATACCTGGCTGGTCTCTCCCCTGTATTTTGACATACTGTAGCAACATACATTTTTTTTTTGTAATTGACCATGATGAAGTTCTCGTGCATCATGTCCACTCCATGCTGTTGAAGACGTTTTGTTTAGTTTATTGTATTTCCAGTCTTGCCTGCGTTTATATTTTGTGGTTGCAATCTTTTGTGATGTGTTACGAGGCACTCCCATAAATTATTCAAAAAACCTAGTTTCGACCTAAGCGGTTTGGTTCATAAATACGACCACAGAAATAAAGATAAGAAATTATTCTCTCTCTTTTTTCATTACTGTTTCATTTAATTAATGCATTTTATATGTCCTTCATGTGTTGTGTGTACAGTGTGAGTGACTTAGGGTGTTAACTTAGGTATAATTAACGGTGAAGACACACAGGCAGCATCAAAGACGATTGGCGCCGCTGCTGCCTGCCACTGCCCGACGCTTGTGGGCGTGTCTAGTACAGTTGTCACTCAGGAGTCGTCATTTTTTTATTCAGTACCACGGATAACCAGAAACAAGTAAATAGCACACTGTCGATAAACTGTGTATACATTCATTGGTAATATCACTGTTTTAGTTAGCCACAAAAAGTACTTTTCTTGTGATTACATTAATAGATGGAACGTTAATAAGCGCCAGCTCTGTTTCATTCGGATTAATTCTCCCAGGCATCCTTCGTATGAGATACGATCTTATTTTTGGCAGATTTTATTCATTGGTTTTCTGATTAATGTTGTGGGCTAATTACAAGTTAGCTATATGATGTTGGGGGGGGAACAATAGCCTAGCTAAACCAGATAGGTCAAACATCTGTTGAAAACCTTGTCATTGTACATAAGGCGATATCAATGGACCACATATGCTAATCTTTCTGGAGATCTGTTTACACGTATTTATATTTGTAAACCAGAAACGCCGATGATTTCTGCCACATTTTTAAAGGTAATTTTTCTTCTGTCACTATAGTTGTATAACGGCAGAGCTTGGTAGTAAATCTTACAACTACGATAAGTTCCTCCTCGTTTTATTTCATGCATTTACCTGTACCCGCGAAGTGAAAATGCGATGTTATGACATCCGATTGGTTGCTGCTTGGTGACGTTTTCAAGCGGCCGGGTCAAAGTTCACTGATTTCAACTTCTTCTTGACGCCCCGCTGGTTGGCCGCTCGACACCTGCAATCCCATCATGCCCTGCGCGAGTGTCTCGCCGGTCCCCATTTAAAATGAATGGAGGCGGCTTCGGCGGCAGGCGTCGACGCTGCCTGTGTGTCTTGACCGTTAGGTATGAATTCCAATTTACTTCGAAAATCAACTTACGACAAGTCATAGGAACGGAACTCGTTCGTAAGTCAAGGACCCCCTGTATGTTTATCTTAACAGTCCCAGCACAAGGCACCAATTAACAGTAATCAACCTCATAAAATGACTTAAGCCATAACCTTTAATTTATAAAACATATTAAAATTACAATATGAATGGCAAACCATGAATCTGAGCATGTGTATATGACTTGGTCAGGACACACAGAGTGTGTGTGTGTGTTTTCTCAACTGGCTGGGATGGTGTATATTTATTTTTTGTTTATGTGTGTGTGAGAGACTCCAACTGGCACAGGGTCACAGAGTCACTGTACTGTCACACTCCAAACCCAGCACAGAAGGATGTGTGTGTGTGTTTTCTTCACAGGCTGGGTTGGTGTATATTTATAGTGTGTGTGTGTTCTCTCCACAGGCTGGGTTGGTGAATATTCATAGTGTGTGTGTGTGTGTGTGTGTTCTCTCCACAGGCTGGGTTGGTGTATATTTATAGTGTGTGTGTGTTCTCTCCACAGGCTGGGTTGGTGTATATTTATAGTGTGTGTGTGTTCTCTCCACAGGCTGGGTTGGTGTATATTTATAGTATGTGTGTGTTCTCTCCACAGGCTGGGTTGCTGTAATCTCACAGAGGGCTGCTGTGATGATCTGGCCTCAGTCCTGCGTTCTCCCCACTCAGAGCTGAGCGATCTGGAGCTCAGAGACAACGAGCTGCAGGATTCAGGAGTGAGAGTGCTCTCTGCTGGACTGGAGGACCCACTCTGTAACCTGCAGAGACTGGGGTGAGTAACAAACACAAACCCCCTCTTTCATGAAGGGCTCAAATGTGACTAAATATCCCACTAATATTAATAATGACTCAGGCTAAAGCTTTCTTTTCACTTTGCACAGTCAATCTGTGATTTTAAAATGTGTTTTTTTTTTCTAATCGCAATTTCAGTGTCCATAAGGGAATAAAATACTGAATTGTTGCTTTTGAAAATTACCCATTCAGTATTAAAATATTAATGACATACCTTCAATTATAGAAAACAAAGAAGTAAATGAGTCAGTCCCACTTACTAAAATAATGATAATAAGATGTATACTACTAATTCCACAGCCCTGTTATTTTATATTCAGATTCTGTAAGGTGTGTTTGTCCAGAGCTGGTCTCCTTCTCTCTGCAGGCTGTCAGGCTGTCGAGTCACAGAGAGAGGTTGTGATTCTCTGGCTTCAGCTCTGCGTTCAAACCTGTCACACCTGAGAGAGCTGGATCTGAGCTACAATCACCCAGGAGACTCAGGAGTGAGAGCGCTCTAAACTGACACACTTACACTGCTGTAAACTGGTTTCCACACACTCATAGACACACTGCTGTAAGTACAGAGAGTTTCCACACTGCACCTCATAGACACACTGCTGTAAGTACAGAGAGTTTCCACACTGACACACTGCTCAGAGAGTTTCCACACTGCACCTCATAGACACACTGCTGTAAGTACAGAGAGTTTCATAGACACACTGTGTACAGAGAGTCACTCATAGACACACTCACAGAGAGTTTTTGTTCAGTCACTGTCTGTTCTGCTGTTCCTACAGTGTGGACCATGGAGGAGAGAGCAGGAACAAACCAGGACCCAGGAAATGTGAGTCTGTCAGCACTCAACACTCACTCCCTCCATTTCCTCTCCTCCCTCTCTTTCTTTCACATCTATTTTCAACTCTTTTTTCCAGTCCCTCTCTTCACCATTCTCTCCTTCACACTCAGACAGAAGTGTGTCCATACATACAGCACTGTGTGTGTGTGTTTCTCATTGTCATTGAGTTCAGTTTGTGTTTGTTTGCAGATGGTGTTTACAAACATTCACCCAGATTTAGACACCTACACATAAACACACACACAAACAGCCCCACATACTCCAAACACACACATGAACACACACATGCATACACAACCCTGTTTCTCTCTTTCTCTCACACACACTCAGTCACACATTATGAGATGAATATTAATATATATAATTAATCTCATTAATGTCTCTGGTCTGCAGATGGCTGTCAGCTCACACTGGATCCAAACACAGTGAACAGATTCCTGTCTCTGTCTGAGGGGAACAGGAAGGTGACAAACACAGAGAGAGCAGCCATATCCTGATCATCCCGAGAGATTTGACCGCTGGCCCCAGGTTTTGTGCAGAAAGAGTCTGTCTGGACGCCGCTGTTACTGGGAGGCTGAGTGGAGTGTGTCTGAGGGGGGAGTGGTTCATATAGCAGTGACATACAAAGGAATCAGCAGGAAAGGAGAGGGTGATGATTGTTTGTTTGGACTGAATAAAAACTCCTGGAGTCTGCACTGCTATAAACACAGATACTCTGTCTGTCACAATAAGAATCAAACACACATACCTGCCCCCCTCCCCCTACCGCAGAGTCAGAGTGTGTGATGATGATGGTGAAGGAGTGTGTGTGTACAGAGTGGGAGTGTGTGTGGACTGTCTGGCCGGCACTCTGTCCTTCTACAGCATCTCTGACTCTGACACACTGACCCTCCTGCACAGATTCCACACCAACTTCACTGAACACACACCCCTCTGTGCTGGGTTTGGAGTGCATGTACTGAACACCTCAGTGTCCCTGTGCCAACTGGAGTAGAGTCACACACACACACACACACCCCTGTGCTGGGTTTAGACACACACACAGTCCACAGCACAGTCACACACACACACACACACACACATCACACACACACACTCATACAGTCTCCCTGTGACACATATCCACACCGGAACACACACTCAAACATAACAACATGCAAACACCAAAAAAAAAAAAAAGACTGTTTGCAGTTAGCACTTAAACACACATAAACTTCCATACACACAAAATACATACACAGACATACACACATACCAAAAATGCATGTTCACTCACAAACACAACGTACACATGCACACATAACATGCACACACACACTGACATAAATATACCAAATATACACTGACATAAATAATCAACATTCTGTTTCATAGCTGACACACAAACAGTATTTTATATATTTTAAACATATGTGCCTGTGGAAAACACACAGATTTGTACAAAGATACACTAGGTTGGAGTAGAGGTAGGAGAGAGACACAGTTTCAGATGTCTCCAGTTTACCTCAGTACAAGTTCAATCCTGTATATAACAATATGGCTTTTTAGCAGGTTCATTTGAAGAACTATTATGTAATCATGTTTTATTTAATTACAATAAAATTATAAATGTAAAAGGTGTGTTTATGTAATTTTTTTGATGTAAGACATGAATATCACACTCAACCCCCTGAACCTAACACCAACTGTACCACAGAGAAACAGCCCTGACTGTGCTGTGAACAAAAACAGTAGGGAGTTAGTGCGTCTCAGTGGAGCCTTAGGCCTGTACATGCTTAATGGCAGGATCAGAGGGGACTCTTTAGGGAGCTTCACTTACTGCTCAGCTCTTAGGGCTAGTGTAGTCGACTATGCCATCACTGATATGGACCCCTCCGACATTAGTGCATTCACTGTCAGACCACAGACCCCTTTTTACCACCACTGTCAAATCAATGTGCACCTGAACAGAACTGGAAAACCAAGGAATTAAAGGCATTTGTTCTTCAATCTGTAATTTAAGATAACCCCCAAAAAACTAACCAGAAAAATTGGGGCTGGTGATGGAGCTTATCCCAGCATGAATTGGGCAAGGGGCAGGGAGACACCCTGGACAGATGAGCACTTCCAAAACCCAGGCAAACACATGCAAGCTCAACACAGGGACTGCTGCCCATTGTGCCTGCCCACTGAAACTGTGAGGCCACAGTGCTAACCACTGAGCCACCATGCTGCCTGCAAATGGTACAGCTCACTATATATTTCATAGTCTAATGTCTCATTTGCAACCCTGAAATGCATCAATTAAACATGTTATTTAATCTGACAAACATATGTCAGTAGTGTAGTGTAATGGTTATGTTGCAGCAGGTCAAACTTAGTGATACAGGGTTTGATTCTCAGGTAGGCACTGCTGTTGTACCCTTAAGCAAGGCATGTGACCCAGATTGCTCCAATAAACATCCAGCTTTATAAACGGAAGTTTCTGTGCTTTAGGGCATCTGCTAAACATAACTAAATCATAACTGTCATGAAAACCCATTTTGTCTTTGCCATTGAGGACAAGACTCAATATCATGTAACAATTTTAGGTATCTGTTCCTCCAAATATTGTAATCAATTCTACTGTTAATGTGCTGGTCCATAACAGACAGTGAAGAATAGATATATATATCAGAAGAGACTGGTCCATAGAGGAGAGGGAGGGTGCTCCTCCCCTGTTTTTGAGAGGAAAGAAGAAGACAATAAAATAAAAATATATTTGAAATGTAATGTTGGAAGACCTCGCTGTCATTAATTAAAAAAAAATCAATTTTAAATAAATAAAAACCCCTTGGGTACAATAATCCTTTATTTCAACTCTGAAAAATCAAAATGCCTCAAAAGTGACCCTGAGTCCTTCAGGTGAGGAACAACACTTCTTGTCTTTCATAGGAACAGGGGCAGTCAGAATAACTCAATGCATTACATTTTTTCTCTCTCAGCCTGTGATTGGCCAGCAAATGTAATTTGGCGCTTCAAGGAGGTGATCGTTCTTTCACCATTTTTCATTGTGTTTGTCCAACCACAGGCAAAACATTTCTGAGAAGACTCTGACTGTTTCAAATCACCTGCCTACCTTCCGTCAGTGGGAATCAAAAGATGAAACTGATCGTAGATCAGTGGTTTTACTTAGAGATGCTTCAACAAGCTGTGAAAAAAACACTTGTCATTTTGTCCAGTGCTGATAGGAAAAAAAGACTGACAATGGTGTTAAGTAATGAAAATCATGTTTTATTTTAGATGCATCTAGACATCTATAAGTAAAAAGTTTGAATTTAGTATTTTTACAAAACAAATTTTTACATTAATAACTTACATTGATACGGCAGAATGGAAAATGACAAATTTATGCTCCACAGGCATTTATTTACAGGAATCAGAAAGGTATTACAGAATGACTATATGGAGAGCTGAGGATAAAAAAAGACTAAAAAGCTTTTGATAGCAGCTGTAACTCTACTGAGGTTAATAATTGGATGTGTTGAAGTTTTTTTAATTTCATTTGGGCTATTTAGAAAAAGTATAATTAACATCATACACTGAATTCATAGAAATGACAAAGAGACACTGCATTTGAGGAAAAGCTTGAGGTATCTACTTACAAGTCTGAAGGATGTAACTGTCCAAGAAAATAGTGGAACACAGTATTGTCTTCTACTATGCTAAGTGACTGGTACATTTTGGTATGATATCGTTGCAATCGATGAAAAGTCCAAATGACATATTAATTGATAGCTGTTTGCATTTTAAGAACATTCCTATTGTGACATCATAGAGGCTGAGCTATCAAAAATTCTAAACAACTTGAACATACTGTTGCTGGGAAACAGAATTGATGTGAATTCTGTCCAATTCTATGTTCTAAATTTACAAGAATAATTAAATAATATTACACCTGTCCAAAGATAATCACAGCCGAGTGCCAAAGATAATCATAACAGCAGATTCTGTATAACAGCAAGACATTGAGTGTGAATTAGCAAGACCTCCTCCTCCCCCATCTCCACCTCATCTTCTCCTTCTTTCTTCACTATAGGTACCTAATCCTAACTGTTCTCCCAATTTCTTTCAGCCAAAAAAAAAGGGGGTTTCCCTCACCTTGATGACAGAACTACTCCTCCCCTTAGACTCCAAGCCCAAGTACATTCTCTACAATATCCCTCATCAATAAACTCATTTAATGCTCTATTGTTGTCTCTGAATTTTGTACTACTGAATGCTTTTAACACTTCTACAGACAAGTCTGTTTATCAAGTAACAATAATCTGAGACAACAAATTGTGTTTTTTGTTGTTTAAGTACTATACCTCAGTTTTATTAAACTAGAAGGTAACATGGTGCTGATGAAAGATAATCCACAACATTCCCTTGCCCGTCCATTCCTCTTCCACTGTGGTGCCGTGGCAGTCTCCAATTAAGCATACAATGACTCATTTATTTGTCATTTTCCATTCTGCCTTATCAATGTACAAATGTGAATATTCAAACTACTCATAGACTTCTGGATGCATCTGGAAGAAAACATAAAATACTGCTAACGGACATAATTCACTTTTTATGTCACCAGTACACATTATCAATTTAGGTGACTCTGCTAGCAAAAGCAGTTTTGTGTATATTGGGGTGCAGTGATGCTAAAATGTTGTGGCAGGCCATTGATTGGAAAGGGGGTTTTCCTCAACTCCTCACCAAGAGATGCCTTCTGAAGCTGCATTCAAAGAACATATGGAGAAGCTGCTGAACCTCCCTGCTGGTGAGGGAGAAAACCCACTGCATATGGAGGGCTATAATGTGAATATGCCACTGCCAGGTGACCCAATCACAACAGCAGAGACTCAACATGTGATCGACCACCAGCTAAAGTGGGGAATGGAGCGGGCCCTGATGGGGTAAGCCCAGGCGTGTTCAAATTTCTGCCCGGCGACTGGGTAATATTTTTATGCACGCATATAAATCTCATCTTTGTGACTGGCTATCCAATGAGCTGGGCCCCTGCTAGATTGATTGTGTTATTCAGGAAAGGTAACCACCTTGATTGTGATGATTACCGGGGGATAAGTGTGATCAACAGTGCAGCAAAGTTGTGTGATTATGTGCTGAACAATAGACTGATGGGCTGGTATGAGCCATTCTGGGAGCAGGCAGGAGCCCAACCTAAAAGAGGCTGCATTGAACACATTGTGGCACTTAGGCTTATAATGGACTATTGTATCAGAAAGAAGGTTCAGCTGTACACTGCTGTTATAGACTTCTCCAAAGCTATGACCGGGTTCCATGAGGAAAACTGTTCACAATTTTAAAACGCTTGGGGTGTGGAGTTACTATGATTTAGGTTCTGATGTCAATGTACAGTGTAACAACAAGTATCCTGGGCACTACAGCAATAACATCGTCCATCGGGTGAGGCAAGGATCCCCCACATCCTGCTTCCTGTTTGTGATGTTTGTTGACCTGTTGATCAGAAAGTTTAAACAACAATGTGGAGACGATGGATTCTTGAAATGACTCCATGTTCTAATGCTGATTGAGAAACTGAAATACTTGGAGGAATATGATGTGGAATGTAATGAATATGGAATTCTTGGTAATGAAGGTAAAACAAAGTTTACGGCCATTTTGAGATCTGATGAAGGCAGGCAGCCTATTCAGCTTGGTTCATTTATGGTGAGCGTTGTAACAGTTATACATATCTTGGAGCTATCTTCACTGCTGATTGAAATTCCCAAACCTCACTCTACATGTAAAAGAGAAAACAAAGCATTTAAACAAATTAATCATCTTCTTATCAACCAACTATGATGCCCCATTTTGTGTTAAAGGTATTTGAGGCTGCTTTCTCATCAGCTGTCTTGTATGGGTGTGAGGCTCGGTTAAAAGTGCCCTTAAAACCTGTTTAAACTCTCTATATGACTGGAGTGAAATCCCTACTTGGGGTGAGGTCTACGACACTGAACCAAACCTGCCTCTTGGAGGCAGGACTTCCTTCAGTGCAGACTTTAGTGAGAGAAAAGCAAGCCAGGTTTTTGACCAAGGTGAAGGAGCGTCATGGCATGCTTGATGACCCCTTATGGCATGTGCTTGAAATAACTAGAAAAGAGAACCAAGTTATGAACTCCCATCTATCTAAGTTAATGGAGAAACAAGATCCTATTGAGAGTGACCATATGGAGATGATTAAGAAACTGCAATCTAAAGAGAGAACAAGATACAAGATCTACCAAGCCATCAACCCAGATATATCCGTCCACCCACTTTACCCAGCCATACACTGGTATATTGAAGACCACTTGAGAATAAGCTTCACACGGTTCCGGTTGTCCTCTCACTGACTGCGAGTGGAAATGGGAAGGTGGAGCCGTACACCACCTGAACAACACGTGTGTTGCTGCAGGACTGGCATACAGAATGAAGAACATATACTGGTGTGCCCTCGCACACAGGATATCCGTGTGAAATATGGGCATGACTCCACTGAACTGAGCTCACTCTTTGTGGACACTGATAACAGAACTTTAGTGATGTTACATGCTTGCCTTGAGTTATTGGAGCACCAGCAGTATTCTATGGACTGAGTGATGGGACTTTGTGTTGCTGGTTTCATTACCTTTTTGAACTTATGGGCTCATTTTATATATGATTTTTTATTGTTTGGACCCAAATGTTTTATCACTTTGTGCCAATAAAATGATGAACTAACTAGCCTTAATGGTTCATTTATTCATGTAAAAGTGTTTTTAATTAATGACAGCAAGGTCTTCCAATATTCTATTACACATGTGTTTTTAATTTCAGTCTTCCTCTTTCCTCTCTAAAATAGGGGTGGAGCATCCTCCCTTACCTCTATGGACCAGCCTCCTCTGATATAAATGTACTTATTTTATAAAAAAAATTGGTATTTCATATAACCATAATTATTCATCCATGGGGCTTTGAAACTGTTGGATGTACAGACATGAAAAGTCTCATTGTATTAGGCGTGAGAGCTTCTGGAAGTGATAACTGAACCGCTGGAGCAGAACCCCTCAGTGTCCCGGGTCAGTGCCTCCCCCCTCAGCACCTGCAGTAGGTCCCAGCTGCAGCAGTGCAGTCTCTGTGCAGTCTGACTGAGGGAGGTTTTTGTACAGCTCTCTATCACTGTGTGAACACCCAGCCACTGATGTTCGGTACGTACTGACAGTAGTAATCTCCTGCATCTTCAGCCTGGACTCCACTGATGGTCAGAGTGAAGTCAGTCCCAGATCCACTGCCACTGAATCGATCAGGAATCCCTGAGATACGCTGATTTATATACTTTATCAGGAGTTTAGGGCTTCTCCTGGCTTCTGTTTATACCAGGCAAAATAGTTACTGTACACCGCAGGGTTGGTTCTACAGCTCAGGGTGACAGTGTCTCCTATGAGAGCAGATTTACCAGCAGGAGTCTGAGTCATTGTCACCTGTCCTGTGCATTCTGAAGGAAATCATAAACAGCATACATCTCTGTTATCCATATGTAGGGAATATTATGATATACAGTGATACTAAATATTTAGTCATTTGCATGCAATATTTGCTAAATTTGCATTACATTTATATTAAAACAAACAAGCAATACATCATATACTTGAGTAGTTTTTTGAATCTCACCCTGAATGCAGAAAGCGAGTGCCCAGATGAAGATGGTGATAAAAGTCATTGTTGCTGTGGGTTCTGTTGCCATGAAGGACAGCTCTCAGTCATCAAGTGTTAAACTCACAGGACTATAAACACTCCCAGAGCACTGAAGCATGTGCTGCCAATGCAAAGTGTCTTCTCTATGCAAATGGTCTTCCTGGGTACAGCAGGCATTTGGTTTGACATAGTGTCTGTCAGTTATGCTGTCAAAATGAAAATGCTTTTCTATTTTTACTCTCAGCTTTGTTTGGTTGTTTTTGTATGTTTTGGTTTTTCCATTTTCCCCTGTCCTCATGCTTTTGTTTTCATTGCCCTTTTGTGTTCGCCCCGCCTTCCTCATTACCTGTCTAGCTGATTGTTCATTTATTTCACCTCCTGGCTGAGTAACTGAGGTGCAGATTCACTTTTGAGCTCATTTTTGTGGCTCATTGTTGGCTTTTCATAAGTATCCTGTTAAATATTTTTCTGTTTCCATGGATGAGATCCAACTTGTGAATCACTTTTCCTCTTTCAACATACAGCTGTTCCTTGATTAGAATACACTGTCCTGATTTTGCTTTGACACATTCAATCATTTTGTCTGCTTGTCATTTTAGTGAAAAAGCATCTGCTGTTCTGTGCCCAAAGTATTTGACTTTTTCCAAAATCTGATAGATGCACATGTTGCTTTAGAAACTCACAAATTGAAGTTTTGATAAATCAATGTATTTTACACTAGAAAGTGCTGACAATTAGTGGTGACTTTTTTTATTAAACATGTGTGTTGACCCAAAGCAGTATGTAATGATTGGTCAACATCAGTGATCATAGGATAGCTCCTCCCTTTTTGAGTTTCATGAATTCTTACTCTTATGTCACTGGGCTGTGGAGGGCTGCAAAGTAACAAAAGCACCCATGGGCCTCTAGGTCTCTCCCCCTGTAAAACTCTCTTCATACCCTCACCTCTCTGGGTAACCTTGTGGCTGTCCATGGTCCTGAATGCTTCCAGGGCTGTGGGCAGCAGCAGGAAGCTCTGACTGCAGCCAAAGAGGAGTAGCCTTCTCTGCACCTCCTGCACAACAGCCAGGGACACTGAGACACAAGATTTGTGTTTCACTGATTATAATATTCCACAGAATCTATATGACTTTACATTAAAATATGTTTCATATCAGTACACAATTACTCAGAGTAATTATGACTCTGGTCTGGGAGGTTGTGATGTGAGATGGCTGCACTTTATAGTACACACAGTTTGTTCACTCTCCACTGTTTATTTTCTGGTTCCAGGACAGCAGGGCCAAAAGACAGCTGCTCTCAAATGTTCCAGTGAACATTAAAATATGTTTATGTATTTTCTTTGGGCCTGATATTGAAAAAAGACAAAAAAATTCACATACAAACATAACTGATACTTGGATATAATAGGGACCCATTGAGTAAGGTATTGTATCTATAAGCAAAGCAGTGAGTGTAATACAGAATAAACTCAGTGCTGTATAACCTGAGGAGACACAATCCCCATGGCATATGGGAGCAGATGGGGGCGCTGAGTTTTCATGCTCTCGTTGGACAGCAAGACATATTTCAGTTGTAGTTGTACAAGTGACCAGCAGGGGACGTGCTGTAACAATCCCACAGAAGCCTGTCGGTGCAGATCGGTCGCTGCAGCGCAGGAAGGTTTTTCAACAGCAGTTATTCAGACTCAGACACTGTGGTGGACTTTCGGTGGTGGGACCAGACTGAATATCGGCAGTAAGTGGGGAAAAAACTATTTTTTTCTGCAAGAAATGTCTCAAGGTTATATGAGCTGTAATATTTTCATTGAAGAGTAACCAAGGCGTTTGTACTCTTACTTTCTGTCTGTTCGCGTTTGTTTACTTACGGGGTAACAGATAAAATATGAACATAAAAATAAATAGATTACACACATATTTGCTGAAACGAAATGTAACCCATAGTAAAAACAACTCATAACTTTAAATTGCGAGATAAGTGATGAGTGAAAGATGAACACAGGCAAAGGAAATGCGTCTCTCTTGAGTTGGAGGTTTTTGTACGGCCGATGAATGAGACTGTATCACTGTGGTACACTTTCGGCGGCGGCACCAAACTGTCAATTGGACGTAAGTAATATTTCTTTCAGATCTATCCACATCTGCATTTTTAAATATTTGAGTATTCGTTTTCAGAAAACCCATTGCGTTAATTGTTGGAACTGTGAACTTTGCTTGTGCATATGGGCTACACATTATATCAAGTTATTATTTTTCGCTTCATAAGAATAAGGGTGCACAAAGCATATTCACCAAAAAATAACTTCTTAAATGCCAAAGTTCATGAAAAGAACATAAATCATACACTGTAAAAAGTTGCGGGGTCAAATTTTGAAGAGCGGAGAAATGAAAGCTGTCTCTCTTGAGCGAGAGGTTTTTGTACAGCGGTGTAATGAGTTTGTATCACTGTGGTGGACTTTCGGCGGCGGCACCAAACTGTCAATTGGACGTAAGTCATTTCTATTCAATAAATTTCTCCGAGCGCAAGCAAGGTGTCTCTTTAATGTTCACGAATATTCGAAAAGCTTTACAAAATAATATGTACAATAATATGCTAAATTCTGAGTTCGCATTAATGATAATCAAATAGACTTGCTAAATGAAGTTTTGTTCTAGAGAGTACAGCTGTTTTCCAAAGCCTATATCTTTGCACATATATGTTCCGCACATTATAAAAAAACCCCAAATTAATTAATTCCATTTGGGTGTCGGAGGTGGTAATAATGACTCTTATTTCAGCATGTTGGGATACCGCTAAGATCTGGTAACTGCGGATGCGCGCGTAAAGGATATTATTTTGACAATTTCCCTCGATTTCAGAATGCAACATATTTCTGATTTAAACATGAACTACTGCTTGGAAGGATTTACAGTTAACTGCACTTAATGTCTGTGTTTGTTTTGTGATGTGTTTTCGAAAGGTAGATGATAATCTTTATTTTAAAAAGCGCGCCATTAAATGGAGTATTACATGTATTATTTAAATATTGTTCAAATTAATAAGTTCTTGTAAGTGTTCGCGTGTGTTACTATTTAACTGAAACTGCCAGATATGTCCAAAAATGGGTCATTTCTAATTGTTTAAATTTTACATTAAATCCCTCCATTATACTTTCCGAAAGTATATCAGTAAAATGTATTATTGAAACAATACAGTTTAATGCAGTTCTGATACAATCGAACCAATGGTATTTGTAGGATATTTTTTCAGTTCTTATTTTATTCCTTGATAAATTATGTAGTTTAGTTTTCATGATCTCTTAAAAGTATAGTTCACTGTATACATCTGGATAGATACATTTTCATACTTTGAATAAAATAAAATTTACTATGACTACTTAATGAAATTTTAATGAATAATATTATTGGTTAATTTTCAGTCCTTTTATAAATCAAGCAAATATATTTTACAGTGGTGTTTTTATATTTTAATTTGTAAGTCATTTAATAATTGCATGATGATGAATATAATTTAATGAAACGGCTCTGGTTGTGAAAGAGGTGTAAAATGTTGCCTTGGTTAGCACTGAGGAACAGTCCCTCTTGTGCTTCACAAAGCTTTCAGTGTAAAGTACAGTCACATGTTGTGTTGATGTGTTGAGTTTGACATTCAGCTCTTACTGTGTGAACGCTCTGATTGGCTCATGCTGCTGTGTCCACTCTGTGACCTCACACCTGTGCTGTGTCTCCCAGGTGACACAGTTCCCACCCTCACAGTCCTGCCCCCCTCCAGTGTGGAGCTGAATCAGGGAAAGGCCACACTGCTGTGTCTGGCCAACAAGGGCTTCCCCTCAGACTGGAAGCTGCACTGGAAAGTGGACGGTAGCAGCTGGAGCTCGGGTGTGGCCGGGGGCGCGGGGGTCCTGGAGAAGGACGGGCTGTACAGCTGGAGCAGCTCCCTGACTCTCAGTGCGGACGAGTGGAAGAAGGCGGGGTCACTGACCTGTGAGGCCACACAGGGCTCACAGTCTGCCGTCCCTCAGACACTGAGGCCAGCCGACTGTTCTGAGTAGGCCGGGCAGAGGCCCAGCTCTCACACTCTGATTACACTGTTTTTACCCTGTTCTGTACTCTGCCTCTCTGCTTCTTACTGCCCCACTGCTGTCACACTGGCCTGTGTGTCAATCCTTCCTCCAGCACCCACATCTTACATGTGCTCTGCTTGTGTTCATCTCCAAATATACTCATGTGTGTTCTCATGTGTGCTGCTTTCTGTGATTTTGGCAAAAGCTGAGTGATTTGAATTCTTTACATAATAAAGACTCTTTGAACAAATTATTTGTTGTCCTGATTTTTATTATAAAAAGTGAACTTTGGTGCTCTGGTAGATATAAATTTCTGTGCAAAGTGTGCACTGGGTGTAAACCATGTGACCTTAGTCCAATTGCATCATGTCCATGTTTTTAGAATTAATATCTTTAAAAATTAAATAGTATATCCATATAAAATTATATCCTTTTTAATAAAGTCATAATCACTATAAATATTATTTCAGTCAGTGTTCCAGTCATTTCATGCTGGCCTGACTTTATAGGAGTCTCACACACTGTAGAAAGTAGAAGGTGGTGATCAGAGACTGTGTGAGAGGTAACTGATCTGGGATCAGTGAAAGAGCAGCAGTTTCCCAGCAGAGGAGAGGAGGAGTGATGTGTGCAGTGTGCTCAGATCAGCTCTGTGCAGCAGGATGTGCGCACAGCTCACACTAACCCCTGGGGACGGGCCAGACACCTGGCCACCGTGCTGCTCTATTCTGAGAGAGAATCAGTCCCACTGAGGGACAGCAGAAGCAGCCGGCCCCGCCCCAAATATGCAAATGTGACTTTCAGCCCAACAGCTCACAGTTTCTCAGCCCAAAATAGCCCTGACTGAGACAGCTGTGTGCAGCTGGCCTCATATGTGCACTGAAGATGAGGAGGTGGAGGCTTTAGCTCTGTAGTGACGATGAAGGGGAAAAGGGAGGTGGTTGTACCAGGGACCTGCATTTGCATGATGCTCAGATTAGAGATTTCACAGCTGAATGAACTCACACTCTCACATCTGCTCTGAAAGCAGCAAGCACTGCTTACAGCTTAGTGATTTTACTCTCTATCCATCTCTAAATGGAAACTTCAGCATGAATTTCCCTCATCTATTGACACTGTTAGTGTAATAAATAAAATCACGGAAATGGAAGTTGTGTTTGTCTTCATCTTCTATGAAACTCACTGTACCAGCACAGAGCTCTCCTCCCCAGCACAGAGCTCCCCTCCCCAGCACAGAGCTCTCCTCCCAGCACAGAGCTCTCCTCCCCAGCACAGAGCTCTCTCCCCAGCACAGAGCTCTCCTCCCCAGCACAGAGCTCCTCCCCAGCACAGAGCTCTCCTCCCCAGCACAGAGCTCTCCTCCCCAGCACAGAGCCCTCCCCAGCACAGAGCTCTTCCCCAGCACAGAGCTCTCCTCCCCAGCACAGAGCTCTCCTCCCCAGCACAGAGCTCTCCTCCCCAGCACAGAGCTCTCCTCTCCAGCACAGAGCCATAGCACAGGACTGGCTGGGCCTGTGAAAATAATTTTACCCTTGAATGTAAAAGCTCTGATTTGATGTTTAACTGCAAAACCTAAAATATTATCAAATTTTTTTTCAACTGAAATGAATGACATATATAAACATATTCTGTAATGAAGTTTACACAATTTATAATCAGTATATTACAGAGATAAGACATCATCAGAAAGTTATTATGTAGAGATGGACATGTTGTTGTGAACTAGCACATAGGTGTGTGTGTGTGTGTGTGTTTGCTATCTGTATCTGTGTGTGTGTGTGTGTGTGTGTGTGTGTGTGTCATGTGTTTGTGTGTGTGTGCATGGTGTGTGTCAGTGATGTGTTCCAGGTCTATTCAGCTGTGCTGTTCATCACTACTTATTGTGTTTACATCCATGATTTGATGTCTTATTTACACATTAAAGGTGACTGACATAATCTGACCCTTTCACTCTCAAGCCCTCATTGTGAATTCCAGGTATAAAATGATACAGTTATTCATTTCTAATGTTAATCTTCTCATCTCTGTGTCAGTGTGAATTCTCTCTGCACATAAAATAAGTGATGTTGTGGTACAGAAGTGTGTGGTTCAGCAGTAGCAGCTCTGATGTTGGTTCTGTGTGTGACACAGAGAAGCTCCTCTTCAGCTCAGAGAGGTTTATATCCAGGTCTGTAGCTCTCTATTGCCCCCTAGAGCCCTGCTGGCAGTACAGCAGTATCCTGGGTCAGTGCCTCCCCCCTCAGCACCTGCAGTAGGTCCCAGCTGCAGCAGTGCAGTCTCTGTGCAGTCTGACTGAGGGAGGTTTTTGTACGGCTCTCTATCACTGTGTGAATACCCAGCTACTGCTGATCCAGTGGAAACTCTGACAGTAGTAATCTCCTGCATCTTCAGCCTGGACTCCACTGATGGTCAGAGTGAAGTCAGTCCCAGATCCACTGCCACTGAATCGATCAGGAATCCCTGAGATACGTGATGTTGCAGCATAGATCAGGAGTTTAGGAGCTTCTCCAGGTTTCTGCTGGTACCAGGCTAAATAGTTGTCTTGTTGTACACAGCAGGGCTGGTTCTACAGCTCAGGGTGACAGTGTCTCCTATGAGAGCAGATTTACCAGCAGGAGTCTGAGTCACAGTCACCTGTCCTGTGCATTCTGAAAGGAAGAAAAAAATAAATTTTATATTATTTTAGCAACATAAATATATTATTTAATGGATAGAAACAATCAGATTATTTTGATAGGCACAGAAAATTTATTTTTGTTGATTTTCATTAACTTTTAAAATTGAAGACATTATATCTATTTTGAATATTTTCCCAAATCTCACCCTGAATGCAGAAAGCGAGTGCCCAGATGAAGATGGTGATAAAAGTCATTGTTGCTGTGGGTTCTGTTGCCATGAAGGACAGCTCTCAGTCATCAAGTGTTAAACTCACAGGACTATAAACACTCCCAGAGCACTGAAGCATGTGCTGCCAATGCAAAGTGTCTTCTCTATGCAAATGGTCTTCCTGGGTACAGCAGGCACTTGTAGCCCAGCAGTGCTGTGGACTGGAGACTGTGGGCTGTGACAGAGAGAGAGTTCAACAGCAGCACCAGGACAGCAGCAGAGGTGTCAGTCACTCTGGTTTGACATAGAGTCACAGTTCACTTCACACATTAACATTTACAGAAATTAAAATCATGACATTGCAGGGTGGTTTAGAAGACCCTGCTGCTTAAAAAGGAGAGCACTATGACTGCATCTGCACTGGCTGTATAAGTGAGGTGCAGATTCACTTCTGAGCTCATTTTGGGGCTCATTGTTGACTTTTCATCAGAATCCTGTTAAGCATCTGTCTGTCTCCATGGATGAGATCCAACTTTTCAATCACTTTTCCTCTTTCAAGTTGCAGGTGTCCTGATTTTGGCACTGTTTGTTTTGACACATAAAATCATTTTGTGTGCTTGTCATTTTAGTGATTAAAGCATCTGCAATTCTGTCATCAGGTAGTTGACCTCTTTCAAAATCTGATTGATGTCACATGTGAGGATGGTGAGCGGTCAACAAGAGGACAACACAGAAAAATAGGGTGAACGGTGACAAATTTATTAAAGTGAGACTTTAAAAAAACTAAACAAACTGAAGTAATAATGAATAAACTGTGAATATTTACAAATAAACAACAGATGAGGCAATCAGTCCCCAAATGTCTCTTCCTTTGACTGTATAGGGGTCCGACCTCACCCAAAGCCTTCTCCCCTCTGACAGGGCAGGAGGGGGTTAAATAAAGTTACCCCGAGCCTTCTCTGCACCTCCTGAACAACAGCCAGGGACACTGAGACACAAGATTTGTGTTTCACTGATTATAATATTCCACAGAACCTATGACTTTACATTGAAATATGTTTCATATCAGTACATAATCACTCAGAGTAGAGTCAATCATTTTCTTCAGGTCAGAGGTGAATTGTGTGTTGTATTGTAGTTGTATTTGATATGATATTCATATTGACTCTGGTCTGAGAGGTTGTGATGTGAGATGGC
>CM040747.1:37885419-37924448 GCA_022829145.1 Albula goreensis
GTAGGTTGGAGGAACGCACTTTCGTGCGTTTGGAGCACAACACAAGAATAAACACTGAGCTGGAATGTGGTTTCAGCCAATCATCCAGGACCAGATTCATCCCTTTTATCATAAGAATTTTAAATGTTACTTCAGCATTTGGGAACCTGAGAATCTGCAGCGGACATGGAGAGCACAGTTTGTCTTGCATAATGATATGCAGCAGTCTATTTATCCAGATTCACAAAACAATTCAATTTCTCTCAGGGAAAGCATGATTAATCTGAACTACTGCCTCTACAAAGTCATCAATCAAAAGCAAAAGCTGAACTTCAAAGAACTGGAGTGAATTATCGCACACCTCTTTATATGTTTATTTCAGTCTCTCTGATACAGCACACCTCTTCATGTGTTTATTTCAGTCACTATGATACAGCACACCTCTTCATGTGTTTATTTCAGTCTCTCTGATACAGCACACCTCTTCATGTGTTTATTTCAGTCACTCTGATACAGCACACCTCTTCATGTGTTTATTTCAGTCACTCTGATACAGCACACCTCTTCATGTGTTTATTAAAGTCACTCTGATACAGGACACCTCTTCATCTGTTTATCTCAGTCTCTTTGGTACAGCACACCTCGTCCTGTTTTTATTTCAGTCTCTCCAGTGCACTCTGATCAAGTTGAAGAAGAAGGAGCTGAAACAGTTTCACAGCCATCTGAGTCAGTATTACCCAGAATGCACTGAGAGACAACAGGAGGACCTTGAGGCCCTGCATGTCGTTGAGAAGATGCTGGAGACCTGTGGCAGTGAGAGATCTCTGAAGATCACACTCCACATCCTGAGGACCATAAAGCAGAAGGATCTTGCTGACTCACTGGAGAGAGATGAGCAGAAGAGTAAGACACTATTTTGTGTAAATCAGTCAATAATATATCAGTATTAGCAACTGCAAACAAGCCACTAAAGAGTGAATGTGTTTGTGACATGTGACTGTTCCTTCATAAACCTGGCCCTGAGAGAGATGTGCAACACACAGGCCCCTTATATAAGGATATAAATGTTGGAAAAAGCTCATTAATGCAGATTTAAAAAGCTGTGGCAGAATCAGTTTAAAAGTTTAATGTCTGAAAGAGAAGCAGATGGAGCAAAGTACTGATTTAAAGCTTTGATCATGCAGTGACCAATCAGGATGTTTTCCACATTCCCTTTAAATGAGTGGATGCATCACACATCCTTATTTTTCATGTTTGTTAGTGCAGGATTTCTGCCTCTACTTTTCTGTATCTCTTATTCCCTTAGTGTGGTGTCAAATGACCACCACAGGCAGGTGCAGTTCTTCATAAAGTGGCTGTAGTGCTCATTTAACACCAGAATAATAAATTAAGTTAAAATAATAGTAAGAGAGCACTGCTATGATGTAACAGAGTCAGCATCAGTGGACGTGCTGCTGACCAACCTCATTAAGGGGAATCTGCTTCCCTCTGCTCTCCTCTGGATCACCTCCCGACCAGCAGCAGCCAATCAGATCCCTCCTGAGTGTGTCAACCAGGTGACAGAGGTACGAGGGTTCAATGGCCAACAGAAGGAGGAGTACTTCAGGAAGAGAATCAGAGATCAGAACCTGGCCAGCAGAATTATCTCACACATAAAGTCATCCAGGAGTCTCTACATCATGTGTCACATTCCAGTCTTCTGCTGGATTTCTGCTACAGTTCTGGAGACATTGTTGGGTAAAGCAGACAGTGGAGAACTGCCCAGAACTCTGACTGAAATGTACACACACTTCCTGCTCATTCAGACCAATGTGAAGAATCAAAAGTATCATGGCACCAATGAGACAAACCCAAAGAAGATCTCAGCATCAGATGCAGAAATTATCCTGAAACTGGGGAAGCTGGCTTTTCTACAGCTGGAAAAGGGCAATCTGATATTCTATGAAGAGGACCTGAGAGAGAGTGGCATTGATGTCAGTGAAGCTGCAGTGTACTCTGGGGTGTGCACAGAAATCTTTAAAGAGGAGTCTGGGTTGCATCAGGAGAAAGTCTACTGCTTTGTGCATCTGAGCATTCAGGAGTTTCTGGCTGCCTTGTTTGTGTTTCATTCATGTGTAAATGAGAACAGAAATGCACTCAGACCAAAAGAGTCAAAACCTAAAACTGACAGAATGCAGCTGTCTGAGTTACACAAGAGTGCAGTGGATCAGGCCTTACAGAGTAAGAATGGACACCTGGACCTTTTCCTCCGATTCCTTCTGGGCCTCTCACTGGACTCCACTCAGACTCTCTTAGGAGACGTACTAAAGCAAAGAGGAAGCAGATTAGAGAACATTGGAGAAACAGTCCAGTACATTAAGCAGAAGATCAGTGAAGAGTCTTCAGCAGAGAGGACCATCAATCTGTTCCACTGTCTGAATGAACTGAATGACAACTCTCTCGTGGAGGAAATCCAGACTTCCCTGAGATCAGGAAGACTTTCTGATAAAGAGCTGGAACCACACCAATGCTCAGCTCTGGCCTTTGTGTTACTGATGTCAGAGGAGGTCCTGGATGAGTTTGACTTGAAGATGTACAACACATCAGCAGCAGGTCAGCAGAGACTGGTACCAGTCGTGAGGAACTGCAGGAAGGCCAAGTGAGTACTGTTACATCATTCACAATGCAGATGATAGATACTGATGTTCCCATAATCATTTTATAATTGTGTGAGAATAAAGTGCATGAACATATCTCACTTATATCATGACCAGAAGCCTGTATCTACCTTCAGAAAATGTTAATGAATAATATTTCAGAATGTAAATTTTCTGTTCCATTTTCATATACCCCTAGGTGTATGTAGTAAAGAAACACCAATGGTAAAACACCGTAATCTGAATGTGATATTATAGTTGAACAATTGGCCATGTAGGATGCAGAAAATGAGTCTACAAATTGAAATTCATTCAATAGCATTTTTATACTTCCAAGTTAAGTGCCAAACCTCACTGCAATTTAGGTCTTCCTCATCTCCACAGCATCATCTCTGTTTGGAGTTTGTGTTCTAGGTATCGAGGTAGGGGTTGGGGGGGTTGGTGACAGGGGGTTGTGACCTCACTGCATTTCCTGCACAGCTTGGGCATGCTGTGATAGCACACCCCATCCCTGTTGTTCCCCAGTGTGCTGGTGCTGGGGATGTGGCTCACTCTGCCGACTGCAGAGGGGTGGGTTTGACCTGGCCCAGCCATTTCCTGGCCCCTGTACAAACTCTGCCCTCTTCTAGGTGTCAGATTTGAACTAAACAAACCACGTTACAGCACTGAGGTCCTATTCAGCTTCCTTATAGTGCTTGACAGTGACCAGTTTGTTCTCCATCTCAGACAGGGGCTCAGTGGTTAAATTACTGAGGGACTCTTATCCTTCCCCTCTCTATAGAGGTTCCAGAACCTCTCCAGGGCATTAGCATTAGCAAAGCTAACCTCAAAGATGTCAGTGGGGCCTGGAACCTTCACCTCCAAACAGGTCATGCTGGCATTTTTGTCTCTGTCTGTGGAGGATGGGTGGGGTGTTGTGCCATCCTTATTGTTCTGTCCACTGGCTCTGTCATGCCAAATTTGATCTGGCCTGACGCAACAATGGGTTCTGAACAGTTGATATAGGGTCTCCATTGAAAAACAAAAAACTAAAAGGCAAATACATATTTTACAAAGGGGCATGCTTTGTATGTATTAGTGATTAAAGTCTTTGGTGAAATTATAGTGACAAACAAATGATGGTGGTGAACATTAAGATTCAACCTGGTGGGCGTATACAAATTCATGAGTCAAATTACTGGTCACTCCTGAATGCTGGCATATTAACATTGGTCATCTTTATTAAGAAAGCCAAGTAGTCAAGTAGTCCAATATTACAGTGAAAAGAATCATTCTGTCCATTGAAAATACATCATGATCCAGTGGTGTTCACTAGCCAGCATTTTTAATAGCTTTATGTTTCGCTGAAACTAACTTTATTTCTGTCTGCATTTCCAATGGGTTTTTCAATGTTTTTTATCTTGACATTGAAAAAGGCATACCGTTTTCTGTCATTATCAGCTTATGGTTATCTTCACATGTGTATTTAAGGTATCTGTTTGTGCTGTAGGTTTGATCTTTGAAAAATTAAACTAGCTAGCGATAATGCAGGCCAGGCAATGCTGTCAGGCACAACTCGAAACTTGTCAGATAGTTAATTAGATGTCAGCTTCAGTGTAGTTACCATCATCTTCAATACATCCTCATTAATAGTCATAATCTCAAAACTGCACTAAAATGATTTAACTCTGCTCTCTTCTTGTGGTAGCATAATTCCCTCTGAGGTATGGTCTTGCAAAGTGAGAGCGATTTCATTTCTGAACTTCCTAAATGTTAGATCGTCCCTGCGTTGTTATAGCAATGGACACTATGTCCGCTGTTCAGAACCTATTGTTGCATCAGGCCAGATCAAATTTTCTGGACAGATCAAAGTTCACATGACAGCTTCTCTGTTGTCCGCTGGTTGGCTGGTGCTTCTTGTGGCTCTTTCGGCGATGGTTGTGGAGTTGGACTCAGCGATGCCATCTTCCTCCCTAAGTCTTCATGAGATGAACAGTGTTGATATCTGCAGAAGACTCAAGTACAATCCAAACACAGCTTGCAAAACCCCGCCTGCCTGTCCCTCCCATACCCCCACCCAAGTCTGTCCAACCCAGTCCAACTCACCCCAACCAAAGAAGGCCCCTCCCATCCTGCCCCCCACATACACAGTGAGGGAAATACTAGGGAAAGAGATGGAGAGACTGTGGAAAGAAAGAATGAGACATGATATTCAGTCCAGGAAACTGTAGAGATCATATATTTTTTAATTTTGCATTTTACAACTTTCATGTTTTGGATATCATAAATATTTAATTATATTGTCTTACAGAATAAAAGAAAATTGTATTACGTGCATGATATTTGCCCAGCAGCAGAAATAATTTCAGAATAAAGTTCTGTGATAGGTCTTGATCATAGAGGTCAAACATCACAGATTGGGGATTAAAACATTACTCTGACTTTTATTACTGGCCACTTAGTTTCAACTACAAACAATATGAAATAATTATAATAATAACAATATTACTTGATATATTTTACTTAATGATCATTTTCCACAATACATTTTTCAATATTCACGTTAACATTAAAAAGTGACATTAGGTTAATGTGTTGTGTAAAAAGTGACATTAGGTGTTGCTGAATTGTGTTAAAAGCAGACCTGTCCCAAACACCTCTTTATAGGCAAATTGGATTGGGTCTAGTAAACCCTCCACTCTGCTATGTTGCTTTTATTTGACCATCTCAAATGATTTCATGACCAATGAGGTCAGAGTGACTGGCCTCAGTGCCACTGAGTTCTTTGGGGGTTTTGTTCTTTGCTATGGGTAACAATGATTGACTCCTTGTAGAGTTTGGGTACTCTCTTATCATTCTATGGATAGGTTAAAGTCATAGGAGAAAATATCATACAGCTGTAATGCACATATTTTAAGTAGTTTTCCCATAATCCTATTTGGCCCAGGGCTTTTCCCAGTTTTCCATTTTCTGAACATACCTTGAACATTTCAGGGGAACATGAACAGAAGACTTGAACTCAGTCAGACTTTGGACTGATTGAATATATCCACATTCCATTTACACATGGTCTCCATGAGACAGATATAAATCTGATTTGCTGCTCACGCCAGTTATATGGGCTTCTGGAATGTGCTCTTCCAAAAAGCTTCATGTCATTTACAATTAAATTAGATTTTTTGTGAATAAATGCTAAATTTGTGAGTATGACTTCTGTGTGCTGATGTATTTCATTTGGGAGGTGTATGCCTGATTGCACTACAAAAACATGGGAAATGAATAATCAGTTAATGACCACATCAAACTGAATCAAAACCAAAAATGGGACTAAAGAGAGTTTACATTTTTCTATATTGATCTTTGAGTTAAAGGCTCTGAATGATTGGCTTAGATTTTTATGTAAATGCAAAATTTGTGCTTCCTTGTTTTCTTTTTGACAGATCTGTTTGATGGAAATGATGGTTCAAAGAATAGACTAATGCAGTTTGTTTTTTTCTGTATCTTTTATTAAAGTGAATGAATTATTGTGATGATGGTGATCAGCATGCATGCATATTTTTTTTTTAATAATAGTGATGAATACATGCATAAATCATACATCAATGATAACCTAATTTTACGCATGATCCATGATGATGAACATACAGAAAAATAGAAATGCATACCAAAAATAGCATAAATACTAAAAATAAGGACTACAGTAAAATTGAAAATGAGCTTTTCTAGCTGTTGCAATTTGGTTGTACATAAGTGCATTATTCATTTTCCAAAGAAAAAAGATGAACATGGTCTAAGATGCATAAAGTGCAAAAAAATAATTTTGTATTGTTTATTTATTTATTGTTTTATTGTCAGAGTGATAATTAAACATTAAATGTGATTATAAATTTAAATAAAAATATTTAGCAGAATAAAGGGATTATAATTTTAACCATAATCATTTAGTTTTGAAGTTCAGGCCAGTAACTTGAACAGAACCACCTTTGAATGTTCTGAAATGCAGACCTGATTATAAACAAGCTCTGAAACTGACTGATGTCTGAAAACAGGGAGAGCAGACTGTAGTAGCCTAGAATATTGATTGCTTTTTTTATTTTTTCTTTAATTTTTTCAGAGAATGACAGTTAAATATCAGAGAATAAATATTTTCTTATCTGAGCACATTCATTGTGTTTAACATCAAAAAATGATTTTAGTTTCCTGCTGATGGCTCAGTGATGTGCACTGTTTTGACATTGGTGTTCTTACGTTGGGGTTTTTTGGTAAAATTCATAAAACCAATAACTATCAAAAAGTTTGGTCACAAGTCATTGAGAAATGATCACCATCAGAACAGACACTGCACTGCTGATCAGATGTGAACTAAAAACCCCCTTGCCTTCCTGTGACTACTCCTGTGAACCTTTAGCTGTGTGATGTTTGTTTTTTTACTGTCATTGGAAGGAAATACAAACTTCTCACAACTTATCAAGCTAACTCACTATTCACTATCAAGACTAGAATTAGCATTAATATTGAAATACAGTATAAAAGGATCTCATAACTCCATCCTTAGTCCTGCTGTCCACACTTGGCTCAGGGGCATGAGTAGGGCCATGAGTGAGGTTAAAGCCCAGAGTTAGCCTGAAAAAGACTGTGGAAAAGGTAGCTGGGCCATTAGCCCCAAATTCTGACACAACTGAATAGAGAAAAAGGGGCTATTTGGGTCAGAACCACAGCTGTAGAACTGTCAGACTTGAGACTTTATTCTCAGGTGTAAAGGGCTGCAGTTGGAGAGTGTAGCACAGACATCTTCCTCAGAGCATTGTAGATCTTACAATCATCATTATCACTCTTTGTCAGTGAGCACTATCAATACTACATTTAAAATATTAAGTGTTAAATATTAACACATCACCTCTTTCTTTCAGACTCAGCTTCTGTGGTCTTACAGAGGAGTCCTGTGAAATTGTGGCCTCAGCTCTCCAGTCAATAAACTCACCCCTGAGAGAGCTGGACCTCAGCTACAATAACCTGGGAGATTCAGGAGTGAAGCTGCTCTGTGCTGGACTGAAGAGTCCAAACTGTAAACTACAGACACTGGGGTGAGTAGTGCTGTGTACTTTTTGACTTTTAATAAATAGTGAATATGGCTTCATACAGAGAAACCTTAAACAGCTCCTTCTCTCAATCAAACTCCTCCTTTTTCCAGCCTTCCCTCTTTTGTCCACATTGGTCCCATCCCTCTCTTCTTACTCCTCTATCACAGCAAAGTAAAGAAGGATAAAAACCCCATGAGTCTAAGGATTGCCAGCTGTGTGGTTCCTGACCAGAATTATCTTGTGTTGAAGTTCAGTGTGAAAGTGGGATTATGTGTGTGTTCTATCCATAGACTGAAAAAGGAACAAACATGAATACATACAATGAATGACTTATTAACTTACATTTATTACATTCCTGCACTGGTGACAGGTTGCTACATATATTGCTGTGTGTCCTTCACCCAGTAAGATTGGTAATTGTCTCTCCACAGGAGTGTTCCAAAATTTGGAAATTTAAAAGAATATTTGGAACCAAATATATTCATATCTCTGACAGTGGAGAGATATTCTGCCAGTTTGTTATTTCTTCTTAACATCGTGTAGCAATTTAATGTGTTTTGCGGTTTTGTCATTTTCTTCCAATGTTCCAAATAATCTTTTATTTGATTTATTAATTGGCTGATTTTAATTGAAGCAGTGCTGGTCTGAAACATGTTATAGTTAGGATTGTTAGTTGGTTTGTTAGTTTAATGACCAGCTGACTGAGAGGACTTCTATTGGGCCTTAGCTCTTGGGATAGGAAGGCTTTATATTGGAGGGAATTTGGTTAGCTTGTTTTTAGATGAACCCAGAATTTTAATGCTCTTTTTTGAATGTTAATAATCAAAGGGTAATGGATTAATTCTGCCCTGCATGTATTGTTTGGTGTGTTTTGGTGGACCTGGAGTATATTTTTGTAAAATTCAGCTTGCAGGATTTCTACTGGGTGTTTGTCCCATTGTGAGACCCCATACCTCACAGCACAATACAGCACAGTTGGCTGTAAGATGCTGTCAGTTATTTTTAACCAGATTTTTATAGGTAATTTAATATTGTAAAATTTTCTTTTTGTGGCAGAGAATGCTCTTTTGGCTTTTGTATTTTAGTGAATTTACTGTTCAGTTAAAGCTCCCCGATTCATTGATTTTCAGACCAAGGTATGTGTAATTTGTGGTATGTTCTAATGCTGTGTTGCAGAAGGTGAAACTGTATCTGCTTTTCTGAGACCTGGCCTTTTTCTAGAATATCATTATTTTGTTCTTTTTTAAGTTTACTGCCAGGGCCCAGGACTAGCAGAAGTTTTCTAAGATGGCCAGGTTCTGCTGTAGCCCTTGTTCTGTGGGCGACAGCAGAACCAGGTCATCTGCATATAATAAAAATGTAATTTCTGTGTCATGTAGAGTAAGTCCTGGAGCTGCAGAATATTCCAGCATTGTGGCCAATTCATGAATGTAAATGTTAAATAAGGTTGGATTGTACAGGGTGTAAATATGATCTGTTGTGCGATGTTTTGGGAGGAATCCAATTTGATTCTTACTCAAGACACTGTACTTGGTAAGGAAGTTTATAATTCTTGAATTAAGGATGCTACAAAATAACTTCCCCAGATTACTGCTTACACAGATGCCTCGGTAATTATTGGGGACTAATTTGTCTCCACTCTTATAAATTGGGGATATAAGCCCTTGGTTCCAGGTGTCTTCTTGTATTAACTGGTCACTATATTTCAGCATCTCATTATTTATGTTGTCAAAACCACAAGACTTTCTTGGTTTTAGTGTTCTGAGATGCTCAGTCAATTCCTGCATTGTGACTGATGTGTCAGTTGGGTTTTGGTTGTCTGTGATTGATTGTTCAAGAAATGCAAGTTTTTCTTTGACTTCAATTTGTTCTTTAAATTAGTTTTGCGTAATGTCCACATCGAAGTTTTCATAATATTGTTATCAAACAGCCAAGTTTTTTTTTTGTTCCAAACTGAAATTATTCCACATTTCCCAGAATTTGTTTTGATCAATTGATTTTTCAATGTCTATCAGAGTTAATGTGGTTCTCTTTTTTCTGTTTCAGAGTATTTTTGTATTGTTTTAATGTTGCACAGTACTCTAAGCATAAATCTGGGTTTTGGGGCTGATAATGTTTTCCAATTTCTTCATTCCCTTGTATTAGGACAGTGACAAATGTTCATGGTAAGCAGATATCAGTCTGAGTCCTCCTCTTCACCTATATTTAGCTGTCAGCCTTTTGAAATCCCATTCTTTTTTATGTTTTTGAATTCTTCACATATTGTGGTCTGCCAGGTTTCTAATTATTTGTTTGCCTCCTGTTGTCACATAGTCAACAATCAGTGTCTCTGAATGGTCTTCTATGATTTTGTTTTTGAATAATTTCCTGGCTTTAGCACTCCTGGTACTCTCTGGGTAGATAACCTTGAAGGAGTTCTGCCCTGCCTGCTGCTGCACTCGCTATGCGTTTTGGCCTAAATTGTTAATTGTAGTCATCTTTTTTTTACTAGCCTGTGCTGAGCTGGTCTGTCAATGTAACTGTTTTCCAACTGTTTGGAAACTGCTTAATTGTACAAAAAAAAAAAAAGATGACCTTATAAATAACTGAACTTACGGATTGTCAATAAATATGTAAGATGAGTTTTGTATTTTGTTTAATTTGTAGTTTATTTCATTTAATCCATACTAAAGATGTTTTTTTTTATCAGGAGCTCATCTTTCTGTGATTCATCTTTCTGTTTTATATCAATGGAAGATCTCTTTGTCACATCAGAGAGGTTGAACACATTAGCAAGGCAACCGTTACTCTTACTGTTACTCTTCTGCACTGTTAAGATAATATGTGATGCAGCCCACATCATTACAAATGCTGAATCCAAGTGGCCAGGCTCTGTCTAAATTTTTACAAAAATTACACTGTACCCCCATATGATTATAGGACAGTTTGATGGTGTCCTACTTGGGGACAGAGAGTTCCCCTTCCTGCCCTCTCTGATGACCTCTTACCCTGACCCTGAGCCATCTCTATATGTTATCATATTCTCTTTGTTATACAGTCAACTCCAGAATTATTGGCACCTCTGACTGGAAATGCAGTAAAAATACAATTTAAAAAATGAATAATTACATTATTGAGATAAACTCAAAATGCAAAGATGTGAAAATCATTGGAATCCATCAATGTTCCTATTATACCAAAATCATACATTTATTTAATAAATAAACAAATTCATCAAAAAGAAGGATTCATAATTATTGGGTCTTATACTGTTTGACAAGGTAAAGGCACACATTTGGATGGATTTTGGGCCATTCCTCTTTGCAGATACTTTCAAGATCCTTCACATTCTTGGGTTTGTGCTTATCACCTGCCCTCTTGAGTTTAGCCCACAGGTTTTCCATTGGATTGAGGTCTGGTGACTGAGATGGCCATTGCAGAACACTGACTTTGTTGTCCCAAAAATATTTCTGTGTGGATTCGTGTGAGGTGTGCTTTGGGTCATTGTCTTGGTGGAAAGTCTCAGCCTTCTTGCAGAGGCAAACAGATTGTCAGCCAAAGTTGCCTTATACTTGGTGGAATCCATTGAACCATCGATCTTTACCAGTGCCCCTGGACCTCTGAAATTAAAACAGCCCCAAAACATCACTGACCCACCATTTTGGATGCCAAACATGCCGATGCTTTATCTGACCAAAACATTTAATTCTGGTCTTATCTGACCGCAGCACCTTCGTCCAATATTTATTGAAATTATTTTTTGGCAAATTGCTTCTGTGTCTTGGGGTGACAAAAAGGCTTTATTGTTGCATCCCTTCTAAAAATCATGTGGTTACGGAGGTGGCATCTGATGGTGCTTTTTGAAACCTGGTGACCCCAAGATGCCACCAAGGCCTGCAGTTCCTCCACAGTGATTCTTGGGATTTTTTTAGCTTCTCTCACCATCTTCCTCCCTATCCTAGGGGAAGAATGCATTTGCAACCTTTACCTGTCAGGTTTTCAACTGTTCCATGTTTACTGGAATTTTTACATAATTGCCCTGACAGTGCTCAGTGGTATATTTACTCCTTTGTGGATCATCTTGTAGCCATTACCAGAGTTATGAAGGTCTACGACCATCTGTCTCTTTTAAACTGCCATTTTTTTTTTTTTCTTCATGTTGTTGGATGGCAAGGGAATTTTTTATGCGTGGTACCTCATTTTTATACCCTAGTGAAACTGGAAGTGATGTACTGATACAATATAGTTACTCTTAGATGAACTTAAATTAGATGAATTTCATTCCTGGTTTAAATTTGGTAGATTTTAT
Organism: Albula goreensis; assembly: GCA_022829145.1. Taxonomy (NCBI): domain Eukaryota; kingdom Metazoa; phylum Chordata; class Actinopteri; order Albuliformes; family Albulidae; genus Albula; species Albula goreensis. The sequence goes on from CM040747.1 coordinate 37,897,383, forward strand.
TCATGATAATCTTCACACCTGTGGAGTGTGTGGAAATGTAGTTCCATTGTCCCTACACCCCCCTTTGGTCTCAGGATGCGGCTTAAGCCAGTATTGCTTTAGAGCGCAAAAGTCATTCAACATTCCACAGGTCCTCAAGTTCATTTGACAGGTTATGACAGTTTGGCAAATCTGGGCAGTTCATACACAGCTGTAGACATCTGGGCAGTTATGTGTAACATTTAACCAATCATGAATAACATATCAAAAGAGAACACTACTAACAGTCAAGGACTGACTATTAAGGTACACTCATACATACTGACAAACTCAATCAATATGACATAATGGAAAATAAGAAAACAGCAGCACCTGGGAGGTTTATGCTTAAAGTGGTCAGGAGTGTTAGTGAGGTAGAGTATGAGTTGTCAGTGATCCAGTCATGAGAAGTGTGAGGGGGGTGCCCAATGGATCAGATGAACTTTTGACTACAGTTTGAGGTCTGGTCTGGCCCTTACTGGACTGGACTGTTTAGTCCCTTCAGACAGGAGCTGCTGTGGAAGGGTGATTCCTGGTTGTTACCCCGAGGTGCCTTTGTGCTGTTCTGACAGAGACTGTTTATCCTGGTGACTATATCAAGAAATGGAAATGAAGACATAATGATCTCATTTCTACAGTCCATCCTAGTTTTGTGATATCCTAACAAGGAGATATATGTTAAAATTCTTACATGAGTGGTTCTTCCTGAATTCCAGCTAAGTACTGATTTATGTGACACTGGGTCAGTGAGCAGCTATTCACAATGAGGAGGTGTTGTGAAAAATGTAACAATGGGACAGCACTCTAGGGATGTTCCCAATGCACCTGCTAGATCATCCTGTAGCTGTGGTTTCCTGATTGGGCTAGGTTTAACAGTTGTGGCGCTGGGAGAGGTGGAGGGAGGAGCAAGTTCCTCAGCTCCTCCCATTGTACTGCTGTCAGTCTCCTGGTTCCCTCCCTCAGCCTGGAGTAGTAACTGGAGCTGCAACAGCAGAGGCCCCAGGAACAGGCAGCCTCACCTGAGAGTGATTTCTAATCAACTCAGCTGTGAGCACTTGCCTTCAATTAGGCCTTCGATTTAAGCACAGCCTGAGAGGCTGAAGGGGTCGGTTTTGGGGTGTTCTAGATGGCTGTGTGAGTTTTGTGTTTCTGCCCTATTTTGTGTTAAGTTCATTTTTGTGTTTCCTTTTTCCCCAAAAGGGGTTAAGAAATGGCCTTCGGCCCTTTTTGTTGAACTTTTGGTTGTTTTTTCTTTCCACTCACCATCCGGCACAGTGGCCACACCTGCCGCTGTGTCACACAGTCTACAGTAACTGAATAAATTACCTTTAATATATCTGATTCAATGGCTTAATCAACTAATGGTTAGAGAGAAATGGTTGCTGTTGTTACAGGCAAACGAAGCTGAGTAAAAATGACTCATGCAGCCCCCTTTGGTAAGGTGGAGTTGTGCCTTGAGAAGAGAGTGATGGAGGAGGAGAGGTACTCTGTTTGCAGGTTTCCTTTTCCTGATGACCATATGGGAACTTATGTTCCTTTCTAAGCAGTGGAGCTACTGTCAAACTATTCTGAGCTTCCTTCCCCATCTGTGTCTGTAGCTGTGGGTCTACCTGAATTATCATCTCTCCAATTTTTGCTGTCATTGGATTGAGAAAAAAAACTAGAGTAAATTTTTGGCCAAAAGGTTTTCTTCATGTGTTTTTGGGGCTCTTAGGTTCTCAAGGAGCACTTTCTCTGGACCTTCTGGTCTACCTCAGTTTTTTCATGTGTGGCACGATACACAGGGTGTCCCAAATGATCTGAACTCCTCTTTTAATATGATGCATTGATTGTTTATCTCTTGAGGACAAAACAACATGAGTAAGAAAACAGGGGTGGAAGTTGTGTAAGAAGAAAGATTTGAAAGTTTGACTCTCTTCTATACCTGGCTTGTCTCTACCCTGTATTTAGACATACTGTAGCAACAAATTTTTTTTTTTTGCAATTGACCATGATGCAGTTCTCGTGCATCATGTCCACTCCATGCTGTGGAAGACGTTTTATTTAGTTTTTTGTATTTCCAATCTTGCCAGCATTTATATTTTGTGGTTGCAATCTTTTGTGATGTTGTGTGTTTTCATAAAATGAAGCCAGACTTTCTACTGTTGCTGTGGCATAGTGAATGCACTTCAGGGTGAACAAACGAGCTGAAGGCATTTTCCTCCTCTGGCATGTAATTGCATAGGTCAGTGTGACATAAATTTTTACAAAACCAATTGTGATTGGCATGCAGATTGTTTCGATGGATGTTATTTCTTGGATAAAAATTACAGTACGGAAGGTTGTCGCTGAATTCTTTACAATATCCTGTTTGTATAGGCAATATAATCAATGGCAGTTCTGTTCTGAAGAGTTGTGTTTTTTCCCCTCTAAATTATAAAATGTATTGATGGTGTCAATATTGTCTCAAACAGTTCAACAGTATCAGTGAGGTATCAATAAGATCTTAATGATACCCATCCCATGAGAGGTTACTGTAGTGAATCACAGTTTGTGTTCCCTGTGTGGAGGGGGATAAATCATACGAATGTCAGAAGATTCGTGCTGAGATCTTCTGGTCCCCCCTTTGGAAGGGTGCACAGGGAAACTGGCTTCATTCTCCTGCTGGGATGCAACATTGGAGATTACAAAAGCTCTCTGGTGAGAATGTTCCACTTCTCTCTCAGAGGCAAAGGCTTAGATGACAGCAGTCTGGGGACCGATCTCTCATCTGATGCTGTAAAGTATAAGTGCTGTTCAGCCCATAGGTTTGTCTCTTATGGCCAGAGTTTCTTAGAGAGCTCACCTCTTCCTGGTGCAGGTGAGATGAGGTCCATAGAGTTGCATCAGCACGGCCAGAGGATTAAAGACCTGAATAGACTGAAAGAATGATTTTTCTTAGAGAGCTCACCTCTTCCTGGTGCAGGTGAGAGAGGTCCATGATGCATCAGCACGGCCAGAGGATTAAAGACCTGAATAGACTGAAAGGTTTTGGTTAGAGGAAGTAGAAGAATGATGCTCAGAGCAGCCTGAGTCACAAGTCGACCTCCCTTTCCCCTTTTCAATGTGTGAAGAGTGAGATATCAGCACATAGTCTGATGTGGTTTCCACTGAAACACTGCTTAGTGAATTAGAGTACGACCTGAGGTCAGCAAGACCGAATGTTGGACCCAGATCAGAAGGCAAAGTGTTCCTGTGCACCTGGTTATATGTTGCTCCTTGCAGAATTGAGGTGAGTGGGGATGAGACATTAACCGCTGAAAGAAAAGAAGGGGCATCATGTGACTGCAGTACTGCAGAGTGTTCACTTTTAAGATGGAAAAATTCCTCTCTGTAGGAGCAGAGATCTGATTTGGCAGAATGCAAATAATCTAGATACTGCAGAGCTTTTTTATACAAGGATTGTAGATCATAGAGAATGTTTGTTTTTGACCCTTCAGGTTCTCACTCCCTAGTTACTCATTTGCAAAGGAGGTTAAGGCTGGCTTGCCTTGAGAGAGCCAAGACAGAGCATGACTATGTATTACTCAGTTCAAATTAGGTTAAGGGCAATTTAATAATGCCATTAAATTTCAGAGGTACTGAAGATGTTGGTATGCTACTAAAATGGCCAAATGGACAATTGTTTTCATGATTCAAAGACAACACAAATATTTGTTCATAATCAATTAAACCTGTCTTTTATATTGATTTGAATGAGTAAGGGTGATTAATAATACCAGTGATGAATGACAATGTTTTTTTCAAGTTCGTGTGGAATTGTCAATGTGTTACCAAAGGGAATTCACAACCACTGTGTGAGCTTTGCCTTCATTCAACTGCAGTAGACAGTGGTATTTGAGAACATGTGCACCATCTAGTGGTCGATATGTGAAGCACAATGATTTAAGTTCAAAGCTGCTTGGATAGGGGCTTTATTATCTGTTTTGTCAGGAGCCTCACTCCCTCCTTCTTCTCCAGGGGCCCATTCTCTGCCTGTTTTCCAAAACTGAGTAGCATTTTTCTTTCTTAAAAAAAAAAAAAAAAACATTAAATACATCCAAATCATATTTTCGCAAAACATTGAATATGCCAAAATCTATCCTCACACATGAGGGCACCACAAAATGTAGAGTAAATGTGGTATTCAGCACATGGGAACCAGAAAATATGATGAAGTGTGTGTAGTGCAAGAACAAACAGATAACACATTATGTTCAACTTAACAGTCCCAGCACAAGGCGCCAATTAAAAGTAATCAATCTCATAAAATGACAAACCATAACCATATCCCATAACCGTTCTTTTCAAAAACATGTTAAAATTTGAATATTAATGGCAAACCAACAGAAATTACCATACCCTTTTAACAATAAAATTATTGATAATTAGTATTGGGGATCTCATCAATTTTTGAAGTCTTAGTTCTATGAATAGAGTGGCTACAGTCGATGTTTAAGTGATAAACAACACAGACAACCAGTTATAAATACAAAGGCTTCATTATTCACAATGATAAAAATGATAAAAATATGTGTATGAAAGCGAATCCGAGTTTGTGTATATGACTTAATCAGAACACACATAGAGTATGTGTGCGTTTTCTCCACAGGTTGGGATGATGTATATTTATTGTGTGTGTGTGTGTGTGTGTGTGTGTGAGACTCTACTCCAGCTGGCACTGGGACACTGAGTCATTATATTGCCACATTCCAAACCCTGCACAGAGGGGTGTGTGTGTGTGTGTTCTCTCCACAGGCTGGGTTGGTATATATTTATAGTGTATGTGTGTTCTCTCCACAGGCTGGGTTGCTGTAATCTCACAGAGGGCTGCTGTGATGATTTGACCTCAGTCCTGCGTTCTCCCCACTCAGAGCTGAGAGATCTGGAGCTCAGAGACAACGAGCTGCAGGATTCAGGAGTGAGAGCGCTCTCTGCTGGACTGGAGGACCCACACTGTAAACTGCAGAGACTGGGGTGAGTACCAAACACAAATCCCATCTTTCATGAAGGGCTCAAATGTGACTAAATATCCCACTAATATTAATAATGACTCAGGCTAAAGCTTTCTGTTCACTTTGCACAGTCAATCTGTGATGTTAAAATGTGTGTTTTTCCAATAGCAATTACAGTGTTCGTAAGGGAATAAAATACTGAATTGTTACTTCTGAAAATTAATTCAGTATTGCAATATTAATTACATACCTTCAATTACAGAAAACAAAGAAGTAAATGAGTCAGTCCCAGTCATTAAAGTAATGATAATAAGGTATATACCACTAATTAAACAGCCCTGGTATTTTATATTCATATTCTGAAAGGTGTGTAACACACTGCTATGTGTTTGATAATGATAATCACCAATTCCACAGCCCTGTAATTTGAAATTCAGATTTAGTAAGGTGTGTTTGTCCAGAGCTGGTCTCCTTCTCTCTGCAGGCTGTCAGGCTGTCGAGTCACAGAGAGAGGTTGTGATTGTCTGGCTTCAGCTCTGCGTTTAAATCCATCTCACCTGAGAGAGCTGGATCTGAGCTACAATCACCCAGGAGACTCAGGAGTGAGAGCGCTCTCTGCTGCTAAACTGGACACGCTTACACTGCAGTAAGTACAGAGAGTTTCCACACTGCACCTCACAGACACACTGCTGTGAGTACAGAGAGTTTCCACACTGCACCTCATAGACACACTGCTGTAAGTACAGAGAGTTTCCACACTGCACCTCATAGACACACTGCTGTAAGTACAGAAAGTTTCCACACTGTACCTCATAGACACACTGCTGTAAGTACAGAGAGTTTCCACACTGCACCTCATAGACACACTGCTGTAAGTACAGAGAGTTTCCACACTGTACCTCATAGACACACTGCTGTAAGTAAGTTTCCACACTGCAGTACAGAGAGTTTCCACACTGCACCTCATAGACACACTGCTGTAAGTACAGAGAGTTTCCACACTGTGTGTCACTCAGTCACTGTCTGTTCTGCTGTTCCTACAGTGTGGACCATGGAGGAGAAAGCAGGAACAAACCAGGACCCAGGAAATGTGAGTCTGTCAGCACTGAACACTCACTCCCTCCATTTCCTCTCCTCCCTCTCTCCCTCTTTCTTTCACATGTATTTACAACTCTCTTCACCATTCTCTCTTTCATGCTCAGACAGAAGTTTGTCCATATACAGCACTGTGTGTGTGTGTGTGTGTGTGTGTGTGTGTGTGTGTTGTATGTGCACACACATACAAACACAACCCTGTTTCTCTCTTTCTCTCACAGACACTCTGTCACACATAATGAGATGAATATTAATAATGATAATTAATCTCATTAATGTCTCTGGTTTGCAGATGGCTGTCAGCTCACACTGGATCCAAACACAGTGCACAGAGAGCTGTCTCTGTCTGAGGGGAACAGGAAGGTGAGAAACACAGAGAGAGAGCAGCCATATCCTGATCATCCAGAGAGATTTACCCCTGGCGCCAGGTTTTGTGCAGAGAGAGTCTGTCTGGACGCTGCTGTTACTGGGAGGCTGAGTGGAGTGAGCCTGAGAGGGGATGGGTTCATATAGCAGTGACATATAAAGGAATCTGCAGAAAAGGAGGGGATTATGACTGTTTGTTTGGAGGGAATAAAGACTCCTGGAGGCTGTACTGCTCTAAACGCAGATACTATGTCTGGCACAATAATAATAAAACCGACATACCTGCCCCCCCCTCCCCCTACCGCAGAGTAGGAGTGTGTGTGTGATGATGGTGAAGGAGTGTGTGTGTACAGAGGAGGAGTGTGTGTGGACCGTCTGGCCGGCACTCTGTCCTTCTACAGTGTCTCTGACTCTGACACACTGACCCTCCTGCACAGATTCCACACCAACTTCACTGAACACACACCCCTCTGTGTTGGGTTTGGAGTGTATAAATTTAACACCTCAGTGTCCCTATGCCAGCTGGAGTAGAGACACACACACACACACACCCCTCTGTGCTCGGTTTACAGTCTGTGGGTAAAACACCTCAGTGTCCCAGTGCCAATTGGAGTAGTCTCACTCACATGCATGCACGCACGCACCCCCCTCTGTGCTGGGTTTGGAGTGTATGAATCTAACACCTCAGGGTCCCTGTGCCAGCTGGAATAGAGTCACACACAAACACACACACCCCTCTGTGCTGGGTTTACAGTGTGCGGGAATAACACCTCACTATCATTAATAAAAAAAAAATCACTTTAAATAAATAAAAACCCTTGGGTACAATAATCCTTTTTTTCAACTCTGAAAAATCAAAATGCCTCAAAAGCGACCCCCGGGTCCTTCAGGTGAGGAACAACACTTCTTGTCTTTCATAGGAACAGGGGCAGTCAGAATAACTCAATGCATTCCATTTTTTCTCTCTCAGCCTGTGATTGGCCAGGAAAAAAATTTGGCGCTTTAAGGGAGGTGATTGTTCTTTCGCCATTTTCATTGTGTTTGTCCAACCACAGGCAAAACATTTCTGAGAAGACTCTGACTATGTTTAAAATCACCTTCTGACTGTTAGTCAGTGGGAATCAAAACATGAAACTGATCGTAGATAAGTGGTTTTACTTAGAGGTGCTTCAACAAGCCGTGAAAAAAACATTACTTATTTGCAAAAACTATGTAAATTTATGATGAAATACTACTTAAATCTCATAACTTATATTTTTACAAAACCAATAAAAACTAAGGGAAATTACATTTTAAACTACTTATAATACATTTTTAGTGCAGTTCCCATAGATGGTAACCTCATACATTTGAAGATGTAATACTAATGCAAAAATGCATGAACGATCATATTCTTGGATCAAATGTACAGGCTAATAATTCTTGGGAAACCAAATATTGTTTTTCCTTTTTTACACTGAGCTTCAGTGGTTCACTTATAATTCTCTCACACTGTGTGTACTGACACAGTTGTAGCTGCAACTTAAACACAGCTCCATTGGTTCACTGAACTCCAAAAATAACACTTGTATGGCAGTGTTAAAAACATTCTACAAATTCTGAACTGCCCACATGAATGAGTTTCAGTTAATGAAAAGTATTTTTTATGATAAATGCTTTGACTGTAAAGCAGTTGTATGTAACATGTTCCAGGATATAGGAACAGTGTTCAGGCAGGACAGTCCAGAGTACTCTACCTGTCTACCTGTTCTCCACGTTAACTTCCAAATGGTGAAACGAACTCCCTGTCCTACTACGGACTGATTCTGAATCATTACACTCCTTACATCTGGCCTAAACGTCCTACCCTCATTCAGAACTTGTACACCTATTTTGTAATATATAATTATGTATTTGCATTTTGTATAAATAATCATTATAATGTAAATGTATTAGTATTATGATTTATATTCATGTATTATGTTCATTATTTAAATTCAATTAATTGTGTAATACTAATATTACAAATTAAATTAATTGTGTAATACTAACAGTATAATTTTTTCATTGTATATATTTTACTTGGCTATGTACCATTCTTCCTGGCTATGCTTATATGACATTTAATGAATAGATTTGCTGTAGCATTATTGATAGATGCACTTTTCAATTTGCGGATGACTGTATCAATCCTTCTTCGTTGCTTTGGATAAAAGCTGCCAAATAAATAAATTTACTTTTTAATAAATGTAAATGTACTCTCCCCATCACATCACACAAGCTGCCATTACACATACTGACCACAGGAGGGAGACAGAGCCCATCTGTTGCTCATGATACAAGCACATCATCACAGAGGAGACCCATAGCTGCTGAGACACGCTATCTGAAATATACTGTGTTATGGTGTGATGCATGTACTGTGTGATACATGGAAGAAAAAAATAGTATCAGACTGAGATGCATCAGCTACCAGAGAAAAAAGGACTGAGACACAAACAGTTATCAAAAAGATTACATAAATGGCACATAATGTACACTGCTCTGGGTACACCCCTCCTCTTATTTACCTTCCTCATCTTCCATTTTTTTAGTCATCTGATTATGGTCCTCCACTTCGTCAGCACCTCACGAAAGTAGGTCCTCCCCTGGAAGAGGCGGATGGTCAGGCAGATGAGGGAGACAATTACAGCAAACACCAAAACCCAAAGCTCCATGGCCATTCTGCTGGGAATGAGGGACATTCTGCAGAGACAGGCATCTTGTGAGAGCACCTTTCACAACCAGCCACAACTTGTAATTTTAAGTTTACTTGATTTAAGTTTGTTTCAAGACAGGAGAAAGCACACATCTCAAATGACTGTACTGTCTTCACTTTGTACCAGACACCATACCATACATACATGCAACATCACCATGTAAATTACAGTCACTAAAATTACTTGTTTGCAACTTACCAAACCATTATTGACTTACCTAACAACAAAGCAAAACAAGCGCCTTTGGTTTTCATGGAAAGGTACCATTTCATGTAAAGGTTACCCCTTAGGTCTGTTACAACAATGCCCTGGATAATGCAGTGTTTCAGCTGAGCTACTATAAAAATGTATATAGTGCAGAACTGACTATATTGAAGGAATAAATTCCATTATTTAATTTGCCAACTTCCATCCTTTGAGGACTTCTCTGTAGAGATAACTTTCTTGTTTAGAACACAGTCCTAATCTCATTCATCTAGTTGTAATATTCACTGATTTTGTGTCTTCAGAATTATAGGCCAGAGATGTCAAGCTTTAAGATATGATTCACATTTACATTTACTATTCTGTCCTCACTTAACGTTTCTGTGCAAAGCTAGACAGACAGTTAACATAAAGGATCCAATAAAGGCTTGAGGTAAGTTAAGCGCTTTACTGACAATTCCTTTTTCTTTCTTTCCTTCCTTGTATTTTTATTTTGTAAAACTGAAATGACAAGAGAAGAAAAAACATTAAATTACATTTACTGTCTGAGTAGTTACTCTTTCATGACATCGATAACCAGGCTAAACAAAGGAGAGTAGCTAACATGGATTTCCACACAAAATATTGAAACTAAGTTAACACACTGAGCAAGCACAACAGCTGAAATAATATTAAACAGATGTACCACCTAATACAGAATGTTTATGAAGACATTTTATGAATTAAACTTATTATGCTCAGACAGCATAAACTTATTAACCTTAAAATATACTCGAATGAATAAATAGTTACGTGGCTAGGTAAGTACGAAACACAGCATAGCAAAATGCTACCGAAATACAAAGTAGCATATTGAAATAAATGCTATCTCGGTTAGCGCGTATGCTAACTTGCTAATAATTACAGAAAAACTGTTCTAATTGGCGTAATTACAACAATATTTTAAACTAGCTATACTGGCTGACAACTGTAACACAACTTAAAAAATATTTTGTGACTTACAGGCGTGTATTTCCGAGACCTAGCCGTTAGAAATATGAACGAACAATATAAACGAGTTTAACCGAACTCATTCTCTAAAATGGAGGATAGATTAACAGGTTAATTCTAACAATACAAGAGCAGCTGCAACTGCACCACTAGGGGGAGCCAAATTAGAAGAATTAAGACCAGAACAAAAATGTAGTAATTAATTTTTTGATCTTCATTTCATAATAATACATTTTATTTCCGAACGGCTTTTTTCCCGAGCAACCTGTTTTAATTTATAATGACATTTTATTTCATAATGCCAATTTTATTCCAATTATTTGTGAACTTCAAGCTATTTAGAGCGGAAATACTAGCACCTTATGGCAAAACAAGTTTGCACCAGCACTGGCCATTCTAATATTCGATATGATACCCAGGGGCGGAGTTTCCGGGGGGGCTGGGAGGGCGGCGCGCCCTCGGCCCGGGGCCCAGGGGGGCCCGTAGCCTCTGTTCCAGGCTGGGGGGACCGGGCCCTCTCCCGACGACACCGCTCAATGTGCGATATATGTGTGCTTATACATGTTACCCCAGGCAGGATGAGTCATGGTTGGTAAAAACTTTACAAGACTGACTTCAGTGATGTAGTTAGGTGTAAAATATGAATAAAATGACGTGCTGCATGACCGGCTTTATTTTCACTCTCACATTTAACTTCATTACGTGCAAATTTACAAGTGGATCGCCGATATTTTCTCCAAGTGTATTTACGCAAAAAATGTGGGATTTATCAAAGTTTTCGTATATCAGTTTGTAGGATCCGAAGGAATTTCAACGAGTGCTCTAATATGTTCGTATTGCGTGCGTAAATGGAGAAACACGGCTGTAAAGCTTGTTTTTCGTGTTGTTGCTTTTATTTTTCCATTCACTCATTTTTTATTTGATTAAAAATGATTATTTGATTAAAAATGAGTAGCAAATTATTTGGCAGTAATATCGTAACATTATAACGGTTCAAAGTCTTATATAAAATCACTATTGGATTCAACATTAAAACAGGTCATTCGGCTTCATTTGTGTAATACTGATGAATACAATTAATTAGTTTGCTTGTCAAAGGCGCAAACTACTGCTCTTCTATAGAATCTTTACTTCTTCTTCTTCTTAATATTATTATTATTCCTGGTTCTTCCGGACGTATCTCCCCCGATAGTTTTTTAAGGTAGACATACCGAACTTGGCGTAAATATACTGGTCAGGTTGCTTGTATTTTTCTGAGCGATAGATTCATTTTTAAACTATAACGCTTTAAAAAACGGCCTCCATTGACTTCACATAGGTGGAGTGTTGAGCGTGTTAATGTTGCTAACGTTACTAAGCAACAATTATAACTGCCGCTGCAATTTTAAAGTAGTTGAAAAAATTATCCATAGAATACAGCATGCTTGCCGGTTAGCTACCTTACCGGACTTGACATTTTGAAATAACGTTCCTGATATAATGACACTGCAATGCTGGTCAGGTATAATGATCTTCAATGACAATTTCAGGTTTTGAACAGAAAGTTCTGCTGTTCTTTGACTGCTTCTAGTACTCTTCCTGCTACTATATCGGTTCTTAGTTCTTAGTACAATCATTCTCGTTATTTTTATACAAGGTAAAATGACGTTAGAGAGGGACTGCAGAGTGGAGGGAAAATATTGATGAATAAGGCCCAATGTGTGAGCTGTTGTAAACTGTTGACGGTTGTTATTTCTAGTAGCCCAGCTTATATCCTCTTCTTTCTCTCTCAGCTGTATAGCGGTGATGTTATGGACTCAGCAGTTGCTTGTGTCAAAAATGTAGTATGTGTGCTTGTAAGCCCCGCTGTTGCGGGCATGTGTATGTTGTAAAGCGATGTTATCATGAGCTTTATTGGGTTTAAAGGGCCCGGTCATGTGCCCCGCCCCCGGCCCGGTACTGATTTGTTCCGCTAGTGATGATACCCTTACTTGAGTTACATACCTGGCTGGCTAGCGAGCTATATTTATGTAAAATATTAAAACTCCTGTAATTTCGGTTAGATTCAGGCACGGACCTGATCAATTAGCTCTTAAGTAATAACAAAGAGACACTGCATTTGAGGAAAAGCTTGAGGTGTCTACTTACAAGTATGAAGGATGTAACTGTCCAAGAAAATAGTGGAACACAATATTGTCTTCTACTATACTAAGTGACCGGTACACTTTGGTTTGATATAGTTGCAATCGATGAAAAGACATGTTCTTCAAATGACATATTCATTGATAGTTGTTTGCATTTTAAGAACATTCATATTGTGACATCATAGAGGCTGAAATATCGAAAATTCTAAACCACTTGAACATATTACTGTTGCTGGGAAACAGAATGATGTGATTCTGCCCAATTCTATGTTGTAAATTTAAAATAATAAAATGTTTTAAATAACAGTAAGAGTTTACAGTGCTGAACAAGCAAGAGTTTTATAAGAGCATCAACAATAGTCTAACTTACTCTATGATGTTAAAGCACATTCCAGCACAGTGGTCTTTATGATGGTACAGTATTGTATGATTTAACTTCTTGGCCAAATGAGGCAAATTTTGAAAAAAAATAAAAAAATAAATAATGGATGTGTCATTTAGGTTGTTTTAAAATAAAGGTATTCATATGGGCTGCTTAGAAAAATATAATACACATGAATAAACATGTAAAAGTGTCTTGATAACTAATATAGAATGAAGTAACATGTTAAAATGTATTTTTGATCCAAGGGATGCCTTTTCATTGATTGCAACTATATCTTACCAAAATTTACCAGTCACTTATGATAGTAGAAGACAATATTGTGTTCCACTATTTTCTTGGACAGTTATATCCTTCAGACTTGTAAGTAGATACCTAAAGCTTTTTCTCAAATGCAGTGTCTATTTATCATTACTTCAAAATTAATTGATCAGTTCTGTGCCTGAATCTAACAGATAAGCGATATAAAGTACAGGAGTTTTAATGTTTTACCTTTATATACCTCATTAACAAGCCAGCCATGTAGGGTAACTCAAGTAAGGGTGTCATGATATATGAGAATGGTCAACATTGGTGCAATCTTGTTTTGCCTTAATGTGCTAGCATTTCTATACTGATATAATTTCACTTCGCAAGTAATTGTGGTAAAAGTGGCATTATGAAATAAAAGTTTCATTGTTAATTAAAACAGATTGCTTGAAAAAAACCATTTGGAAATAAAATGTATTAGTATGAAATAAAGATCAAATAATTCATTACTACATCATTATTGAGTAAAATTTAAACATGATAATGAAAATAGATTAGACATAAACAGTGACTTGGCAGATTAGGCAGTGACCGACAATCAGGTACACAAATCACTCAATAACGTGCTCCAAATTCTTCACAAACACGGACATGATGAACGACCCAAGGACTCACGGACACTTCTCTCCACTCCACAAGTACTTGAACGCCAGGCAAGATGTAACGGTGAATACATTTATTATGGCTTAGAAACTGGCATATGCAGCACACTCCTGCAGTGCCCAGCCTCTACAGAATGCATTCCTGTCTGTATTAATATTGATGGTGTACCATTATGCAACTCTAGTGGTGCTCAGTTCTGCCCCATGTTGGCAAAGACTGATAGATTTGAGCCTTTCGTCGTGGGTCTTTTCAGTGGCATGATGAAAGCAGAAGCACTGGAAGACGATGTCCAAGACTTAGTGGTAGATTTTAGGAGGCTGGAGGAAAAGCACAATGGAGGAGTCATACAGGCGCATTTAAAAGACTTTATATGTGATGCTCCTTAAAAACATCATCTACCACACTGGATATTACAGCTGTGAAAGGTGTGAAGAGGAAGGTGAATGGTTGGGAAAAGTAGTGTTCAACAGCAAGGATACATTCCCATGAGGGACAGATGAAAAGTTCAGCCAGATGGACAACAGAGTGAAACATCAGCATGGGGAGCCACCACTGATCAGAGCAGGCATCCCATGAGTCAGCTCATTTCCCCTGATTATACCCACCTTGTCTGCCTTGGAGTAGTGAGGCGCATCCTTGTGTTACTTGTGTCAGATCTCCAACCCTCACAGGCTCCCTCCTAGACAGACAGCTGAACTGTCCAATGGACTCCTTGGATTGAGGAATGCAATGCCCAGTGAGGTAGCAAGGAGGCCCAGATCACATGGACAGATGGAAAGCAGTTTATCCCGGACAGTTTCTGCCATACACTTGACATTGTGGTGCTCCATGGGATTGTGGACCCAGAATTGTACCGCCACTTCCTCTGGCTAACAGTTGGAATGTCGATCCTTCTTGCTGCAGATCGTGATTGGAGAAACCAATTTCTGCCATATGCAGCTGAGATCCTCAATCATTTCGTGGTCAACAGCACCGTGGTCTATGGAGACAAATTCACTGTCTACGATGTGCGAGCTGTAAAACACCTCCATGAAGATATTGCACATTTTCATTGTTCGTTGAATGACGTATCTGCTTTCACCCTTGAGAACCATCTTTAGACCGTCAAGAAGCTTGTGAAGACCAAAGAACTGGAGAACAAAGCCCCTGCTACCATCGTTCAAACCACTCCTGAAGGTAAGTAGAGTGGGCTGCCTGAACAGACCAGTATTCAGCAGAAATAGAGTAATGTGTACTTCATGTGTAATTTATGTAATGTGTACTTTATGTGTATTTTATGAAATCTTTTCTGTTTGTCATTGAGTCTCAGTCTCTCTGGTAGCCGATGAATCTCAGCCTGACACTGAAAGGAGTCCTGGACTTGCGCCAGTGAAGAGTGCACCTGGAACAACTAAGTCTATGAAAAAGAAGCACAAAGGTAGGATTACAGGCTCAGTTCAGTCACATTGACAGTCAATCCTTCCTACAGTAGCATGGGAGTATTTTCTCCCAGTCAGCTTTCAGGAAGTGGAGGCATCAGTCTGTCTTTAAAACAACATTTAAATTAACATTCACCACTGCAACAGAGATGACACTTAGTAACAACAGAGGAATCAGTTACATGGTGGAGGTATCAGTCACAGTAGAGACGTCAGCTATAAACTGCTCCCATGTGCAAAGAAGATAAGGTTTGGCCAGGCCTCTCTGCTGATGATGGAGACTTCCAACGAGACCGAGTTGATTAGAGGATGGTATCATTGATATGTTTTCTGTCTGAAAATAATATTCTCATATTTATTGAAGCGCACTGTTCTAACTACTATCCATGACAGAGCTGGGTGCAGGGAGTTATATCAGTGTCTGTATTTCATACCCAGTGATTATGCACATAGATCAGAGTAGATCAAGATGTTATGAATGAAAATTATAATGTACTGCTTTTATGTACATTTAATTTTAAATATATGGCCATGCTGCTCAAATGAGAGGACCATGTTAGATTGACAAACCATTCATTTCTCCAAGAGTTTTAGCTGTCAGAGTAGAAAGACTCTTAGACACTTCTCACCTTACACTGCTAACATTTACCTTGAGTCTGATTTATGTAGGTCTAGCTCTGAGTTAGAGCTCTAGTTCACCCAGTCTGCTTGGCTCCACTTAATGAGCAGCCAGCCTCTGACTGTTCACCTCGTTCTCAGGCTCTTGCTGAGTCTGTTGAATTGTCTCCACACCGCAGTTCCTCTGCTTATGCCTCTGCTGGAGGAGATGATGTGGGGACAGAGGCTGAGAGTCTACCAAGGCTCTGTGCTCACGTGGCTCCTGGCCATCACCATGGAGTCAAGGATGCCTCTACCTGCCAGCACACATGAGTCTCTCTCCTCTGTCTTAGGATGTCCTGATCAGCACCAGCTCCAAATAAATGCATTTGGTTACGCAGTAAGAGAGCGCCCATGCTACAGCGCTCACTATGAAATTATGCATATGATGTGAATAGTTGCAGATTACCATGAGCAAAGGGTATGTGTTATTCCATATGGTTATCTGTTTAAAGACTGTTTGTGCTGACCTCATCAAATGAGGGCCATTTGATGCTAAGATTACAACATTCTGTTGTATGATTCAGACAAACCAATATGTATTTAATAATATCAGTCTGGGCAACATACTGATAAATAACTAATCAGGACAGCAACGATTTTGTACTGTACTTAGACTTGATGATTTTCCACACCACAAGGGGGAGCCATCCTACTGTGATATAAGAGGGGTTATATGGTTATATGAGACACCTTAATAATGATTATGAAACACCTCTGTAGAACACACATCAGTCCAATGGAGGGGCCGATAGTGCCTCACTTTCACACTGTATTCAACACAAGGGACTGAGGTGGCACCCAAGTGACCGTAGTATTGTTGAGGATAATACAGTAACAGCTGTAAGGGTGAGGAAGAGTCAGCTCAGGTGTGAAGCTGTTGATGGAAACAACACCGCTGTCCGATCCAGTTCAACACTACAGATCCTGACTAGTTCAGTCTCTCTGACAGATTTAAGCTATGTTTCTAAATTATTCTTTAATTCATATCCATACGTTCTGTCATTGAAAATGTAAAAGAAGTTTACTCTTATGGAAACATACCCAAAAAATCACATTTGATATGATGGTATTAATTGTGATTGGGAGTAATTGTGTTAAGTTCATGTTCAAGCTTTTAATGAGAGTGAATGCAGAAAACTGCTTCATGCATGTAATCCAGTTGCTAGATTTCTGTGCTGTGTTTGACTTGGATAAATTCACTTATTTTTAAAAAAAGGTGTTTCATATAACAATAATTATTCATCCACTGGGCTTTGATACTGTTGGATGTACAGACATGAAAATGCTCAAACATTGTATGAGGTGTGAGAGCATCTGGAAGTTATAACTGAACCACTGAAGCTCAGTGTGCTGGAGCAGAACCCCTCAGTGTCCCGGGTCAGTGCCTCCCCCCTCAGCACCTGCAGTTGGTCCCAGCTGCAGCAGTGCAGTCTCTGTGCAGTCTGACTGAGGGAGGTTTTTGTACGGCTCTCTATCACTGTGTGAACACAGGGCCACTGTGGTAACTCTGGCAGTCGTATTATCCTGTGTCTTCAGCCTGGACTCCACTGATGGTCAGAGTGAAGTCAGTCCCAGATCCACCGCCACTGAATCGACCAGGAGTCCCTGAGTTACGTGATGTTGCATAGTAGATCAGGAGTTTAGGAGCTTCTCCAGGTTTCTGCTGGTACCAGGCTAGGCGGTGCTTACCACTATAGATATACACAGCAGGGCTGGTTCTACAGCTCAGGGTGACAGTGTCTCCTGTGAGAGCAGATTTACCAGCAGGAGTCTGAGTCACAGTCACCTGTCCTGTAGACTCTAAATGAAAGAAAAAACACCTCATAAATCCTAATTTTAGCAAAATGCAACATATATTATTTTACATATGTGAAACAATTGGATTATCTGTTGATATCATAGAAAAACATATTTTTTGTTGATTTCATGTTACGTTTCAAATGAGAATTATCATGTGTTTCTGAATGTTCCCAACCCTTACCCTGAATGCAGAAAGCGAGTGCCCAGATGAAGATGTTGATAAAAGTCATTGTTGCTGTGGGTTCTGTTGCCATGAAGGACAGCTCTCAGTCATCAAGTGTTGAACTCACAGGACTATAAACACTCCCAGAGCCAATGCAAAGTGTCTTCTCTATGCAAATGGTCTTCCTGGGTACAGCAGGAACTTGTAGCCCAGCAGTGCTGTGGAGGCAGACTAGGGCTTATGGGCTGTGACACAGACAGAGCAGTTTAACGTCTCCAGAGACAGACCAGGGTCAAAGTCCCAGTGCCCCATCAATGGGTCAGCACATATACATGACTAACTCTGTGCTGCCAAATGCTGCTGTTCCCATTCAAAGTTTTCCAAAACCCATCATTTTCATTAATTACAGGAGTTTTTAAAAGACAGTTTGTAACACCAGTAATATTTTCAGGGCCATCTCATTGGTGCAGACCAGCTCTGATTAGCACTGGCCAGTTCAGGATTTGATACCGAACAATCGCAATTGTTGTGTCATGACATTTGGGGCAATAGTGGTGGTCTTTCTCCCCCTCGTGGAAACTGTATGTAATGGCAGCTTGTGTGACATCGAATAGAACTACTGTTGACTGAGTGGCTTCAAAAAGATGTATACTATGTATAAATGCGATTATTTAAAAAAGGTTTTTCATATAACCACTCTTATTCATCCATGGGACTTTAAAATTATTGGATGTATAGACAATGCTCAGTGTATTCGATGAGAGTTTATCTGAGCGTTATTATTGAACCAGTGAAGCTCAGTGTGTTGGAGCAGAACCCCTCAGTGTCCCGGGTCAGTGCCTCCCCCCTCAGCACCTGCAGTAGGTCCCAGCTGCAGCAGTGCAGTCTCTGTGCAGTCTGACTGAGGGAGGTTTTTGTACGGCTCTCTATCACTGTGTGAACACACCACCACTGTGTAAACTCTTACAGTAGTAATCTCCTGCATCTTCAGCCTGGACTCCACTGATGGTCAGAGTGAAGTCAGTCCCAGATCCACTGCCACTGAATCGATCAGGAATCCCTGAGTAACGTGATGTTGCATAGTAGATCAGGAGTTTAGGAGCTTCTCCAGGTTTCTGCTGATACCAGGCTAGGTAGTGCTTACCATTATAGACATACACAGCAGTGCTGGTTCTACAGCTCAGGGTGACAGTGTCTCCTGTGAGAGCAGATTTACCAGCAGGAGTCTGAGTCACAGTCACCTGACCTGTGCATTCTGAAGAGAAGAATAAAAAATATAAATATTTATATTATCTATAGTCACATTAGAATGTCACATTATTGCCCAGGCAGTTATTTTATATCTTTCAAATACATTTACTTTTTATACTTACATTAAAATTGAAGACAGTATTAAAATTTGAATATGTTTTAGGAATGTTACCCTGAATGCAGAAAGCGAGTGCCCAGATGAAGATGGTGATAAAAGTCATTGTTGCTGTGGGTTCTGTTGCCATGAAGGACAGCTCTCAGTCATCAAGTGTTAAACTCACAGGACTATAAACACTCCCAGAGCACTGAAGCATGTGCTGCCAATGCAAAGTGTCTTCTCTATGCAAATGGTCTTCCTGGGTACAGCAGGCACTTGTAGCCCAGCAGTGCTGTGGACTGGGGACTGTGGGCTGTGACAGAGAGAGAGAGTTCAACAGCAGCACCAGGACAGCAGCAGAGGTGTCAGTCACTCTGGTTTGACAGAGAGTCACAGTTCACTTCACACATTAACATTTACAGAAATTAAAATAATGACATTGCAGGGTGGTTCAGAAGACCCTGCTGCTTAAAAAGGGAGAGCACTATGACTGCATCTGCACTGGCTGTATAAGTGAGGTGCAGATTCAGCTCATTTTTGGGGCTCATTGATGGCTCATTTTTAAACATCTGTCTGCTCATTTTTGGACAGTGTATTTTCATAAGTGAATCCCATTAAACATCTGTCTGTCTCCATGGATGAGATTTGCAATTATTTAATGTTTGAACTCTTTTAAAACTGAAATGTCAAAAAAACATATTGAAGTTTTGATTTAACAATGCATTTTACACTAGAAAGTACTCACAATTAATATTGACTTTTAATTTAAATACAGTATTGTGAAAAATTGTTGCCCCCTTTTTGATTTCCTCTTTTTATTTTTATTTCTCTTGCTGAATGATTTTAGATAATCTAATAAAATATAAAATTAGACAAGGAAAACAGAAACATAAATCATAGTTTTTACATCATTATTTCATTCACTCATGAGAGTTAGTCACCAATTACCAATATTTTCCTGTGAAGAAGTAATTGCCCCTTAAAGTGAATATGTGGCTGGACCACCCTTACAGCAGCAGTAACTGTAATGAAATGCTTCCTATAACTTGATATGAGCCTCCCACATCTCTGAGGAGGAATCTTGGCCCACTCTTCTTTGTAGAACCTCTGTATCCCTGACAAATTTGTAGGTCATGAACTGAGAGCATGAACTGCTCTTTTCAGGTCCTGCCACAGCATCTCTGATGGGTTCAAGTCAGGACTTTGACTCGGCCACTGCAACACTTTCATTTTGTTTCTCAGCCATTCAGATGTGGACTTGCTCGCATGCTTAGGATCATTGTCCTGCTGCATCACCCAGTTACGCTTCAGCTTCAGCTCACACACAGATGGTCGGACGTTCTCCTTAAGAATATTCTGGTACACATCCAGAATTCATGCTTTCTTTCAAAGATTACAAGTCGTCCAGGTCCTGAGGCAATAAAACATTCCTATACCATCACACTGCCACCACCATGCTTCAGTGTAGGTATGACATTCTTACAGTGGAATGCTGTGTTTGCTTTATGCCAGACAAAGAAGGACTCACACACTCTAACAAGTTCCACCTTTGACTCATCTGTCCATAGAATATTATCCCAAAAGACTTGAGCATCAACCATGTGCTTTTTAGCAGAGATGAGATGAGATTTTATGTTTCTCTTGGAGAGCAATGGTTTCCACCTTGCCACTCTTCCATGAGGCCCAGTTTTGCCCGGTGTTTTCATACCATAGAGTCATGGACACTGATCTTAGCTGATGCTAGAGAGGCCTACAGTTCTTTTGAAGCTTTTCTGGGGGCTTTAGATACTTCCTGGATAAGGTGCCGCTGTGCCCTGGCACAAATTGTGGCAGGTTGAGCAATCCTGGGAAGTTTCACCACTGTTCCAAGTCTTCTCCATTTGGAGATAATGGTGCACACTGTGGTTCACTGGAGTTCAAGAGCCATAGAAATGACTCTGTAACCTTTTCCAGACTGGTTTGGCTCCACAGCTTTTATCCTCAGTTGTTCTGGGAGCTCCTTTGATTATGGCATTGTGTTCCTGTAGAAACTTTGAGGTGAATACTTCTTTCTGATGGTTAGTTTCAGTATATATCCTTTCTAAACTCAACAAGGTTGGTTGCAATCGAGACTGGCTGTGTCCAGTCACCTCAATCTAATTTTCAATGACAAATATGTAGATTTATTTGTTTACAAACAAAAGGGGCAAATAATTTTTCAGGGCCAATATGGGTAATTGGTGACTTTCCCGATTGAATTAATGAAGTAAGGCTATGTTAAAGTAAACCTAGTAAAAGCGATGTTTTATGTTTGTTTGGGTTTCTCTTGTCTAATGATAAATTTTATTTAATTGTCTGAAACCATTCAGTGAGAGAACTATACAAAAAAAGAGGAATGGGGGCAAAAACCTTTTCATGGCACTGTATGTGTTGATCCATTTTAATTGTGATTTAGTTACTACAAACGGTTGGTGCTACCAGTGCAGAGTCATAGTAATTTTTCCTAATTTAGACCCTTTAAATGGTCCTGTATTGAGCTTTAATGTATCTGATATCAGTCATTAGCCATTAACCCCCATGTTATTATAAATAATAAATAGTCGTAGCCTTTATTCCTTTATCAGTCCAGAATTCTCATAATTTTCATCTGTGCATTTTTACTCAATGTGCCTGACTGGTTTCCACAAATTGTTTATTTCATTTTGGAAGTAAAGTTTGATCTGTGGTTTGAAGCAATGCCTTATGTCTTGTTTATTTACTTACTTTGTAGAACATATTGATTGCTGTGTATGATTAGTAGTGTGCGCAGTCAAACACTGAGTCAAACACTGCTTGACTGCGGGGAAGAAATTTGTGCCATTTTATTGAGCTTGTATCTAAAGGCATGTGCTTTCCATGCAGTGCAATGAAGGATTACATTTAACTTTTTCTCATTTTCCTGTGTGTGGCATTTGGTCTGATAGTCATTTTATTTTATTTTGAGAGTGCAGAAAGACAGAAAAACCCCTAAGTGGGAGGAGGCCATGACACACAGGTTGCTTGTAAGATGGTAGGCCTGTCTTATTGTGTCATGAGAGAAAGTAATCAGTATTCCACTACGTATTCTGAAAAATATGAGTGTTCAACCCCTTAACATGGCTATATAATCTGTCCCCACCTTGAGTACATTACACCACTACATGCACTATAATGCCATTTGTGCAGTGTGGCATCTGTTACACGATTAGGTTGGGCAAATCATTATTTGTGTTTGTCCAGTTTGTCCAGTTGTCCATTTACTATTGCATGATGTATTTGTCCAACTCCATTGTACTTAGCCTGCATTTATGTCCAAAGCATTGTTAAAGTTTTAACTATTTAATAATACTAACATTATTTCATCATCCATCATCTGTTAAAACCATTTGCTTGAAAACCTGAAAAAAAATTGTGATGTCCCAAAATTCCTGATTTTTCTGCTTCATATGGGAAAAACATATTTCACCCATATTTCATTAAATATATCAGGAATAAATCATGATGACATCATAAAATGAATTAAATTGTAGAAAATGGAAAGTGAATATTTCACTGAAAATCAGGAAAAAACATAAACTCCAGATCTGAAAAAAGTACAAATTTAATGCTTAAAATTACTGGGAATAATCTGCTTTCACTTCATGAGAAATAACTTTAATGGAAGAACCTGAAGCTCTGGACCTGAAGAAAAATAATATCCAGTATTCTAGATTTTTCTGCTCAGAGTAATTGGAAATCATCTGCATTCACTAAATATGTAAGGAAAAAGTCATGAGAAAACCTTAAATGACAGAAAATTGAAACTGTTAAAGTCAAAATCAGGAAAAACCATGAGCTCTAGACATGGGGAAAAAATTAATTAAAAGTCCCAAAGTTTTTTTTTTGCTTAAAATTATCGGAAATCATCTGCATTCAAAATACAGGAAATGAGCAATAAATAGCAGAAAATGTCAACTAGAAAGAACATATTTCTCCCAAAATCAACAAAAACCACAAGCTTTGGCCCTGAACAATAAAATTCATTCAGTGTTTGAAAATTATCAGTGTCAGCTAAAGTCATGAGAAATTACTTAAATTGCTTGAAAACTAGAAAAACTAGAAAATCATGAAAATCATGAAAAACTTATTTAAAAAGTATAAAAATATCAGCTGTCACTAAATATGTCAGAATTGTGTCAGAAAATTAGTCAACAGTTACTTAAATGGCAGAAAATGGGAAGAGCATATTTCACCCCACACCTGAACTGTCAGTGACTGGATGCACCTGCTTCAGAACTTTGTAAACGGAGATGGCGTAGTTCTCCTTCCAGGACTTTCTGCGCTTCTTGCCTCCCTTAAAAGCCGACTTAGTCACAGCTTTCTTCAAGCCCTTCTTAGGCGCGGACTTAGGTTTTTAAAGAACTTTATTGATCAAGATCTCATTCACACAAAACAATACAATACGTTACAAAACAATACAACTGATCATTTTGAAACAAAAGACATTTTACATAGCAGCTAGAATATTTGAGTTATACTATAGCTTAATTGCAGTCCATTTGCAGTGGGCGTTTTCTTTTAAGGTCCCGTTTCCTTTCAAGTCAGTAATTATTTGTTTAAACTCACTCTCAAAGAACAAACGGTGCGACACACTGTCAACTGTTGCATCTGTATACGACCCCCTAGGTTTCATTGCTCCTGATCTCCTTACAGGGAAAAGGATCCTACAGGAAATGTTTACCACTATCCGAGGAACTTAAGCCGTGGTGGGAGAGTTTGAGGAATGATTTCACCAATCTGGAAAAGCATACCCAGATATTACTTGCCTTCCAACTTCGCAAAGGTACTCAACACGGAATTGCATCACTTCTCAGATGCAAACACCATTGGATATAATCAGTGCTCCTACCCCAGACTGAAGAATGGAAAAGGAGAAGTACACTGCGTTCTCATCACGGGAAAGTCCCACTGTCTTTCTCCCACAAGTCAAAAACAAAAGCCCAGATTGATAACCATACTTTAACTGTTGATTATGCCACGGGGGGAAATGCACTGGAACGGATCATTGTTCCGAAACGTTGGCACAACTAGTACTCCAGAACAATTAAGACTGCTTCAAAACACTGCAAGTCATGACCCGACTAAACAATTAAAACTGTTTCGAAACACGAACACAGCTGACTCTTAGGAACGATGAACACTGTTTTCAAACGCGTTGGCAGCTTACTGTTAGGAACAAGTAACTGTTTCAAAACACGTGTGATGGGGATATCTGCTGGTGACATACATGTGTGTAATAACAAGACGTCTGCAATAAGTCTGCTTTGAAGAACTGGGCATGAGTGTCTGGTTATAAACCAACGTAATATACTTCCTCAAAAGTCACTGTAATAAACAACTTTTATTAAATAGCAACGACTTTGAAACAGGGTATTTTAGAGTAAGCCACACACATTCATATGAAATGCTCTGGTTATTATGCTGCATGAAGCTTGCAGGAGGAAGCTATATTAGTGAAGTGAAAGAAGAGGCTATGTGTCATTTTAAGAGGGTCATAAAATATACGCAGATGAGACTATGCAACCACAAGATGTTTGAACTGTTTTATATCCTGATGTATATCGTTATATGTATCTAATTCTTCAAAGCAGACGTATCCAGTAGTTGCTGTTTAATAATCTGACACTACAGGGATTACAGTCAGGATACAAAACCGAGGGACTCCGAACGAGTCAGTCCAAATGATGAAAGTGAAAGCATTTCTTTTCAAGCGCCATTTCGTAGACAGAAGAGTAGGGTAAAGAGAGAGAGAAAAAGCATAAAGTGGAATAAAATATCATAGTAAGTACTGCGTGTGACAGAGAGCGTCGGTGCAAATGTTTTTTTTTTTTTGGTCAGAAGTATAAAGGTTTGCTCAACGTTTTTTCGACTAGATAATGTAAAATTGGCAAGTAAATAAGAAACAGTTCCTCAGCTCGGTCTAAGTAAAAGTGAAAGTTAAAAATCTGAAACGCCATTTTAAAGAAGGGGACAGATGATAAATAAATAAGAAGGAATACATTTCATGCCGTAAGTATCTTTAACAGGTGGTTATTCTGCCTTGGGGGTGGTGTTCCGGGATAAAATCGTTGTGGGGTCATTTAGACAAATTTAAAAAATGTGAAGCGTCCGCTTCAGCTTGTAGAGTCGTTGAGCGGAATCACTATACCGATAACTAATCTTTTCATCGACAGTCTTCTCATCTAATATCCGATAGACTATAGCAAAACTATTTTAAATCCTGAATGTCCGAGGCGAAAACTCGGAACTGAATTGTACATCCAGTTAGTATACTTATTTATGATGAACGATGCTTACTTAACGGAAGTAAATTTCCTTAATTTATGTGACTTTTCAGGGGGAATATGAACTAATAACAATCGAATGCTGAATATTATAGGCTACATGTCGCAAGAGAATCTTCTACCCCTTATAATAATATTTTCATTTTAAAAAATTGCAAAATGATGCATGTTAGCAAAACCGGTCATTAACGGGTGCACGTCATATCATTTAAACATGGCGCTTTGGCTTTTGACTCGGAGCCGAACGACCCAATCATAAACCTTTTACTTATGTGCAACATTTAGTTCCCAAATAGGCAGCAATACGTGATGTTGCGCTTGAGTTGAAAATGGTGCTGAAGCGATGTAATGTAGCCTGTGCTATCGAATATAATCGCTGTCGTAATATCAGTAATACCATGTCAAAATCCGTCAATATATGTACAGTCAATGTGATTTGACAGTCAATTCCAGAGCAGTGAGGCTGCACTTTATTTGTTCGCAACATTAATTCGTTCTGTGATTTAGACTACGCTAACCCTTGATCTACTTAAAAAAGGGTGTTGATATCCGTCAAGAACATTTAGAACAGTCTTGAGTGTTTTTGTTCTCTGATTAAAATGTCAAAACTTTCAACCATGTTACTCAAGGTGTTCAAACGTTATAGTATCCAAGTTATACGGAGATAAATACACAACCCATTTTTTATTTTAATTTTTAATTACATTTTCCATCTTAAATGTCAAAAACCTTTCAACCACATCACTCAACTTGATGAACAAAGTTGTGTCCAAGTGATGTTGATATACGGGAACAGCCCTTTGATTTCCCTTCAATTTGAGCTCATGGCAACGTTGCGATTTTTAAGACACCATCCGTTAAATGTCAGAGGGCTCTAGAACAAAAACGAAATGTGGATAATGAAGCTCAAATGTTCATAATTTTTATTCCTGTGTGTTTACAGGTCTGCTAGATCTGGGTCAGAACTGTTTCATGGTCAGTTCTGGTCAGGTATGTTCCAGTCTCCTGAGACGGGGGCGCTGTCTCTAAAATGAGTCACCCTGGGGAGCCAGAGACCAGCGCTGGAACCTCCAGCCCTAACAGTAAGAGGTATGAATATGTGGAACACATTGTACTTTAATTAATTCATTATAAATGAGGATGAGTTGCCCTATCAACTTCAGGGGGAATGCACAGCTGATCCAAGGTAAATAAACAGACTTGATTCACTGGACAGCTTGACAGGACGTTAACTTGAAGCTCTGTCTCCATGTGCTGTGAGTTAGAGCTGCAGCAAGAGGATGAGGTTAACTGGAAGCTCTGTCTCCATGTGCTGTGAGTTAGAGCTGCAGTAAGAGGATGAGGTTAACTGGAAGCTCTGTCTCCATGTGCTGTGAGTTAGAGCTGCAGTAAGAGGATGAGGTTAACTGGAATCTCTGTCTCCATGTGCTGTGAGTTAGAGCTGCAGTAAGAGGATGAGGTTAACTGGAAGCTCTGTCTCCATGTGCTGTGAGTTAGAGCTGCATTAAGAGAATGGTTAAAACTGAAACTCTGTATCCATGTTTTGTTCACAGGCCCATGTGGAGAGAGCAGGGTCA
>CM040747.1:37924948-37943453 GCA_022829145.1 Albula goreensis
ACATAAACAAACACAAACAGCCCCACATACTCCAAACATACACATGAACACACTCACACAGAGGTGCACACACATACAAACACAACCCTGTTTCTCTCTTTCTCTCACACACACTCAGTCACACATAATGAGATGAATATTAATAATGATAATTCATCTCATTAATGTCTCTGGTTTGCAGATGGCTGTCAGCTCACCCTGGATCCAAACACAGCGCACAGAGAGCTGTCTCTGTCTGAGGGGAACAGGAAGGTGACATACACAGGGAGAGACCAGCAGCCATATCCTGATCATCCAGAGAGATTTGATTATTGGTGCCAGGTTTTGTGCAGAGAGAGTCTGTCTGGACGCTGTTACTGGGAGGCTGAGTGGAGTGAGTCTGAGTGGGGAGGGGTTAATATAGCAGTGACAGATAAAGGATTCAGCAGGAAAGGAGAGGGTGATGACTGTGGGTTTGGATGGAATAAAAACTCCTGGAGTCTGGACTGCTATAAACACAGTTACTCTGTCTGGCACAATAATAATCAAACACACATACCTGCCCCCCCCTTCCCCTACCGCAGAGTAGGAGTGTGTGTGTACAGAGTAGGAGTGTGTGTGGACCGTCTGGCCGGCACTCTGTCCTTCTACAGCATCTCTGACTCTGACACACTGACCCTCCTGCACAGATTCCACACCAACTTCACTGAACACACACCCCTCTGTGCTGGGCTTGGAGTGTGGGGACTTAACGCCTCAGTGTCCCTGTGCCATCTGGAGTAGAGTCACACACACACTTTGACACACACTCTCTCAGACACACACACACACTCTCCATGTGACACACATCCACTCCATCTCACACACTCAACCATAAAAACCCAAATGCACACATACTCACATCTGTACTGCTACACACAAACACACACACTGTAAAATACATGCACACATACACTCACACACCCCTCTGTGCTGGGTTTACAGTGTGGGTATAACACCTCAGTCCATGTGCTAGCTGGAGTAGAGTCTCACACACACATACACACTATCTCTCACACACACTCATAGTCTCAGATGTATCAATACACTCACACCGGAACTGCTACACGCAAACATACTGAAACAATTGTAAACACAGTAAAAAAAAGACTGCAGTTAGCACTTCCACCCACACATAAACACATACACTCTCTTACACACACTCACCTAAACATACACAGACATACTCACACACCAAAAAATGCATGTTCACTCACAAACACAACATACACATGTACACATAACATACATACACACACACTGACATAAATATACCAAATATACCACATACTGACATAAATAATCAATCAAATTCAGTTTCATAGCTCACACACAAACAGTATTTTATATATTTTTAAACATAAGTGCCTGTGGAAACATACACAGATTTGTACATAGATACACTAGGTAGGAGTAGAGGTAGGAGAGAGACACAGTTTCAGATGTCTCCAGCTTACCTTAGTACAAGTTCAATCCTGTATATAACAATATGGCTTTTTAGCAGGTTCATTTGAAGAACTTTGTGTATTTTTTATTTGTGTAATCATGTTTTATTACAATAAAATTATATTGTAAATGTTAAACGTGTGTGTATGTAATTTTTTTAAGACATGAATATCACACTCAACCCCCTGAACCTAACACCAACTGTACCACAGAGAAACAGCCCTGACTGTGCTGTGAACAAAAACAGTTAGTGTGTCTCTGTGGAGCCTTTGGCCTGTACATGCTTAATGGCAGGATCAGAGGGGACTCTTTAGGGAGCTTCACTTACTGCTCAGCTCTTAGGGCTTGTGTAGTCGACTATGCCACCACTGATATGGACCCCTCCGACATGAGTGAATTCACTGACAGACCACAGACCCCTTTTTATCACCACTGTCAAATCAATGTGCACCTGAACAGAACTGGAAAACCTAGGAATTAAAGGCATTTGTTCTTCAATCTGTAATTTAAGCTAACCCCCAAAAAACTAACCAGAAAAATTGGGGCTGGTGATGGAGCTTATCCCAGCATGAATTAGGCAATGGGCAGGGAGACACCCTGGACAGATGAGCACTTCCAAAAACCAGGCAAACACATGCAAGCTCAACACAGAGACTGCTGCCCATTGTGCCTGCCCACTGAAACTGTGAGGCCACAGTGCTAACCACTGAGCCACCATGCTGCCTGCAAATGGTACAGCTCACTATATATTTCATAGTCTTGTGTTTCATTTGCAACCCTGAAATGCACCAATTAAACATGTTATTTAATCTGACAAACATATTTCAGTAGTGTAGTGTAATGGTTATGTTGCAGCAGGTCAAACTTAGTGATACAGGATTTGATTCTCAGGTAGGCACTGCTGTTGTACCCTTAAGCAAGGCATGTGACCCTGATTGCTCCAATAAGCATCCAGCTTTATAAACAGAAGTTTCTGTGCTTTAGGGTGTCTGCTAAACATGATTAAATCATAACCATCATGACAACCCATTTTGTCTTGTGCCATTGAAGACAAGACTCAATATCATACAACAATTTTAGGTATCTGTTCTTCCAAATATTGTAATCAATTCTGCTGTTAATGTGCCGGTCCATAACAGACAGTGAAGAATATATATATATATATATATCAGAGGAGGCTGGTCCATAGAGGAGAGGGAGGGTGCTCCTCCCCTGTTTTTGAGAGGAAAGAGGAAGACCATAAAATAAAAATATATTTGAATTTCAATGGTGGAAGACCTCGCTATCATTAATTTAAAAAAATCACTTTTAAATAAATAAAACCCCTTGGGTACAATAATCCTTTATTTCAACTGAAAAATGAAAATGCCTCAAAAGCGACCCCTGAGTCCTTCAGGTGAGAAACAACACTTCTTGTCTTTCATAGTGTTAAGGCTCCCTGGCTCCACTTGTCGTTTTCCTGGGTGGTTGTGTTTTTTTTTTTGAAACAGGAGGCTGGTGGGCGGAGCTGGGATGAGCCATAGATAATTGAGGCACACCTGGAGGTAGTGCCCTACCTTATTTAACCTGCCTCCTCCCATTTTAGGGGTGCTTTTTGTTGGCTTAGTGGCTTGCTTGCCGGTTCCACATACGTGGGTTGTCTGGTCTGGTCTTGTTTGGTCTGGTTTGGCCTGGTCTGGTTTGGTTTGGCTTGGCTTGGTTTTGCTAGTTTGGTTTGGTTGGTGTTGGTTTTTGCATCAAACAACATTTCTCTCAACATTACCCTTTTCACTCATCCATATACATGCACCCACAACTGATAGCTTACAGACTTCCACACATCATGTTTTCTCCTTTCTCATGTGTTTCATTCTAATTAATAATAAAGTTTGATTTTTGCACCGTAATTCCCTGTGTGGTCTCCCTCTTTTGTCATGGCCTTATGAGCCGGGTTGTGACAAAATTGGGGGCTCGTCCGGGATCGGCTTGGATTAATTTGACATAGTTTTTGTGGTTTTGTAGGGCCTGGACGAATTTGTTGGTATGTTTTGTAACATTCCTTTTGGGAGCGTTTGTTTGGACAGAGGAAGTCCAAGTTTGAGTGACTAATAGTAATTGGTCATAGCGCTATTGGGAGATATACAGGGAAATTTGGTCTTGGAAGGCATTAGTGGTGTGCTTGTTTGCATTTTTGAATTGCCTGTTTCAAGCTCTTGTTCGTTTGGTCATACACCGGATAGGTGGTGTGTTGTATTAAATTTTGAATTCTGCAAGCATTGTGGTTTTGAGATTTTGTGTGCTGTGGTGAGGAGGTGAGAATCTGGTTTCTGGTTCTGGCCCATGCTGGAGACGGTTATTCTACTCGCCGGTTTGGACATCACACCGAGGACGGTGAGTGTTGGTCGCTCGGTGTACAGCGGTGAGGGATTTGGTAGGGTAGTCGCCGGGCGAGTCCTGTGTAGCTCGTCGCTTTGTTATTTTAGTTTGTTGTTTTTGCCGGTGAATATGGGGGACTGAGTGTTACTCACAGCCCAAAAAATCGGCGAAGACTAGGCTGGGTCAGTTACTGTGGGATAGGTCTACTTCACCTGTTGTGCACCGTGTAACCGGCACTTGTTACTGCGGTTTTGTTTGATCGGGAGTAGAGTCCTTTTTTTGAATATTTAAAATCTACTGTTCGTATGCAGTATTGATTGATTATGGCTACTTCAGTGAGTGACTTCGTAAAAGCCCCGTCCGAAGAATTCCTTGATTTATGTACGAAAGATCAGTTATTGAAAATTGCTGAGCATTACTGCATTGACATCGGCGATAAACGCTATAAAGAAAACGTCAAATGCATACTTAAAGCCAGTTTAGTGGAAATGGGAGTTCTTACGGTTGTGGAGGGGGAACCCTCTCCTCGTATTTCACCTGTGTTGACTCCATCTGCGGTTGTGAATCTTACGTTTGAGCAACAAAAGGAACTGCTACTGTTGCAACGTGAAGAACGCGGAAAGGGAGCGGGAGCATGAACGCGGATTAGCTGAATTAAGACATGATGCCGAGTTACGCCGACTGCACCTAATTGAAGTAGGTAAATTTGAAGCGTCTCAGCTCTCCGATGATCCGCTGTTTTCTCTTGGTTTTCGGTCTAGTCGTTTTGATGTGGTCGCTAATCTGAAGCTGTTACCTAGATTCAACGAAAAAGATCCCGACACATTTTTCTCATTGTTCGAGCGTGTGGCAGACGCTCGAAATTGGCTTGATGTTGACCGAACCTTGTTATTACAATGCGTTTTGACTGGAAAAGCTCAGGAGGCATATTCTGCGTTAAATTCGGAGGATAGCAAAGATTATCTTTTGGTCAAGACTGCTGTGTTAAAGGCATATGAGTTGGTTCCGGAAGCTTACCGACAAAGATTTAGAATGTGCAAAAAAGGGCGATAAGCAAACTCATGTCGAGTATGCTAGAGAGCTACTGATGTGTTTCAATCGTTGGTGTGTTGCGTCGAAGGTTAATTCTTTAGACGATTTGCGTGATTTGATTGTGCTTGAACAGTTTAAGAATTCCGTCCCTGACCGTATTGCTACATATGTGAATGAACGTAAAGTATCTACTGCATCCGAGGCTGCTGTTCTAGCGGACGAATTCGTACTTATTCACAAAAGTAGTTTTTCAGCCGTTGGGTCTACCCCGATTTTTAAGTTTGATCGTGGTTCACGTGTAAAAAGTGACTTGCATACTGCCTGTAATTATTGCCATGCAAAAGGACACTGGAAAAGTGATTGTCCTGTTCTTAAATCTAGAAGTCAGCCCCCTAAAGGTCAGTCTTCAGGTAGTAAGGCCTATGTAAAATCTGCTGCGCTAGTAGCGCCTGTCCCTGTCCCATTTGGTCTTAGTGAATCGGTTGAAGCACCGTCGCATTTGAGCACAAAATGCAATGAAAACGAGTCTGATTACTTACCTTTTGTTACAGAAGGTTATGTATCACTTATTGGTCGAGATGACAAAGTGCCAGTGAAAGTGTTGCGCGATACAGGCGCTTCAGAGTCATTTGTGTTGCAGTCCGTGTTGCCTTTTTCTTCGGAGACGGATACTGGGAGCAGTGTTCTGGTCCGTGGAATAGGGTTAAGCACGTTGTCTGTCCCGTTACATAAGATGGTACTCCACTCAGACCTGGTGAATGGTGAGGTTGTGATGGGGGTACGCCCTTCGCCGCCACATTGCCGGTGTTTCTGTGATTCTGGGGAATAATCTTGCTGGTGGACGTGTCTGGCGTGACGTTCCTCCACCTCCGGTAGTTACTCCATCACCGTCTTTCTCGGAGGGGCCCGATGACAGTGCTCGGCGTTTCCCGGAGGTGTTTACTGCTTGCGCTGTCACGCGACTGTTTTGTGGGTGATGCTATCACTCAAATTGTGGTTCCTTTGAAATACCGTAATATGGTTTTACAGACGTCTCATGATGCGGCGGGACATATGGGTGTCCGGAAAACATATGACCGCATTATGCGACATTTCTTTTGGCCACGTTTGAAAAATTAAATTTCTGCTTACATTAAAACGTGTCATACATGTCAGTTGACTGGAAAGCCCAATCAGACGATAAAACCTGCTCCATTACATCCTATACCTGTGATGGATCAGCCTTTTGAATATCTGATTATTGATTGTGTCGGTCCTCTGCCTAGATCGAAAGTTGGCAGTAAGTACCTATTAACTGTTATGTGTCAAGCGACCCGATATCCTGCTGCTTACCCGTTGCGTACAATTACAACCAAATCCGTCGTAAAAGCTCTGTCTCAGTTTATTTCTATCTTCGGGATACCCAAGGTTATACAGAGCGATCAAGGATCCAATTTTACTTCTCATATGTTCGCCCAGATTTTACAGCAGCTTCGCATCAAGCATAATCAAGCGAGTGCTTATCATGCCCAAAGTCAGGGGGCGTTGGAGCGGTTCCATCAAACGCTGAAGTCGTTGTTACGGTCGTACTGTACGGAAATGGACCGAGACTGGGAAGAAGGACTGCCTTGGCTAATGTTGGCAGCTAGAGAGGTGTCGCAGGAGAGTACTGGGTTTAGCCCCAATGATCTTGTGTTTGGGCACACTGTGCGTGGCCCTTTGGCAGTGTTGCAAAATGATTGGAGGACGGTAGAGCCTCCAAAAAATGTATTGCTTTATGTTAACGATTTTAGACGTCGGCTTTATGCTGCTAGTGAGATGGTGAAGACGAAACTTTCCTCTGCCCAGGGTAAAATGAAACGACTGTTTGATCGTCGAGCTGAGCGTCGACATTTTAGCCTGGGTGATCAAGTCTTGGCGCTTTTACCCATAACTGGGTCACCTTTTCAAGCGAAATTTACTGGTCCTTTTACGGTGGTACGTCAGGTGTCGGAACAGAATTACCTAATAGCTACTCCTAATCGGAGGAAGGCTACCCAGCTCTGTCATGTGAATTTGTTAAAGCCATATTATGCTCGCTCGTCGGATTCTGCTCTCGTTAACCCCGATCCACATGTGTCTACAGATACGAAGCCTGTGGTTTTGGCAGCCGCTGTCACTCCTGCTGTTTCTCCTGTTCGTCCTACAGTGGCAGTGTGTGGCGAAGAGGATATGAAAGTGCCTGATGATTGTGTCTTGCGTGGTCGGTTGAAAAATTCCGAGTCTTTGAGTAATTTGAATGCTGTATTGGACCACTTGTCTGCTTCTCAGCGTGCTGATTTGATTAATTTAATTCAGGAGTATCGTTGTTTGTTTGCAGATGTCCCTTCTAGTGGAAAAGGAAGCGCTTGCACTAATTTGGGCTTTGCAGCATTTTGATGTGTATGTGGGGTCAGGGGTAGTACCCTTGGTGGTCTACACCGACCACAACCCTCTAACCTTTCTGCATTCCCTACAGAACCCAAACCAGCGACTCATGCGGTGGTGCCTTTTCCTACAAGGTTACCACCTTGATATCCGGCACATTAAGGGGCGTGATAATGTTATGGCAGATGCCTTGTCGCGGGCACCCGCCCCATAGGTTTATGTGGTCTGTCTCTCTGCCCTTGGTCCCTGTGTCTTTCCCCTCTTCTGCTCTTCCTCCTCATCTTAAATTGCTTCCTTAGGTACCAGGTTGCTGACGTTGGAGGATAGGGTGTGATATGGGGGGTGAGTAGGAGGGGTTGGTGGTAATTGGGTAGACCATTATTTTTTCTTGGATTGATGGTTATGTGTAAATGTTGGGACTAGAGAATTTGTTTCAGGGCCCTGCGGGTCCCTGCTTTTATGGGGTGTTACAGCTCCCCGGCTCCACTTGTCGTTTTCCTGGGTGGTTGTGTTTTTTTTTTTTTTGAAACAGGAGGCTGGTGGGCGGAGCTGGGATGAGCCATAGATAATTGAGGCACACCTGGAGGTAGTGCCCTACCTTATTTAACCTGCCTCCTCCCATTTTAGGGGTGCTTTTTGTTGGCTTAGTGGCTTGCTTGCCGGTTCCACATACGTGGGTTGTCTGGTCTGGTCTTGTTTGGTCTGGTTTGGCCTGGTCTGGTTTGGTTTGGCTTGGCTTGGTTTTGCTAGTTTGGTTTGGTTGGTGTTGGTTTTTGCATCAAACAACATTTCTCTCAACATTACCCTTTTCACTCATCCATATACATGCACCCACAACTGATAGCTTACAGACTTCCACACATCATGTTTTCTCCTTTCTCATGTGTTTCATTCTAATTAATAATAAAGTTTGATTTTTGCACCGTAATTCCCTGTGTGGTCTCCCTCTTTTGTCATGGCCTTATGAGCCGGGTTGTGACACATAGGAACAGGGGCAGTCAGAATAACTCTATGCATTCCATTTTTTCTCTCTCAGCCTGTGATTGGCCAGTGAATGCAATTTGGTGATTCAAGGGAGGTGAGCGTTCTTTCACCATTTTCATTGTGTTTGTCCAACCACGGACAAAACATTTCTGAGAAGACTCTGACTCTTTCAAATCACCTGCCTACCTTTACCAAAAGACGAAACAGATCGTAGATCAGTGTTTTTACTTAGAGATGCTTCAACAAGCTGTGAAAAAAACATTTTTTTTTTTTTACCAGTGCTGAGAGGAGAAAAAAAAGATTCACATAGAAAACTGACAATGGTGTGAATTAAAACTTTGCATTGTTTGAGGTAGTTTACCATTGTTCTCCCAATTTTCTCTGATTGTCTTTAACTTAACCATTCTATATCAAGGAGACGGCAGAGTCGTCTAAATTGAAAATGCATACCGGCGACATGAAAAGTGAATTACGTCCGTTATCAGTATTTCATGTTTTCTTCTAGATTCATGTTTTTTTCTGATGCATCCAGATATCTATTCGTAGTTTGAATATTTGAATTTTTACAATGCTAATTACTTACATTGCTAAGGCAGAATGGAAAATGATAAATTTATGCTCCACAAGCTTATACTTACAGGAATCGGAATTACAGAATGACGATATGGAGAGCTGAGGATAAAAAGACTAGACACACATTTGATAGCAGCTGTAACTCTACTGAGAGTGAATAATTGGATGTGTTACTTAAGTTTTTTTTATTTCATTTGGGCTATTTATGAAAAAATATAATGCACATAATACACATGAATAAAAACGTAAATGTTTCTTGGTGACTGATATAGAAAGCAGTAACATAATGAACATTACTTATTTCCATAAAATTATATCAATTTATGATTAAATTCTACTTAAATCTCATAACTTATATTTTTACAAAACCAATAAAAATTCATTATGGGAAATTACATTTTAATCATACTTATAATTAATTTTTTTTTTTCTGCACAGTTCCCATAGATGAAAACCTCAAGATGTAATGCTGCAAAAATGCATGAATAGTCATATTCTTGAATCAAATGTACAGCCTAATAATTCTTGGGAAACCATGAAACAAATGTTTTTTTTTTCCTTTTTTTCAAATATTGCTGTTTTGTAAACCTTGTTTGTCTTTGACGCTCTGCTGCTTTGCCCTCCTCCTCTCACCTGGCCTCCCCAATTTTGTGAGTCTCCAACCACCACTGATATATAGGTAGTATATTTGTCTGTGAAACCACTCAGTCTACAGCAGTTCCATTCAAGCTGTCACACAAACTGCCTTTACATACAGCAACCACAGGAGGGAGACAGAGCACCACTATTGCATCTGATGTAATGAAGTATTGATTGGGAAAGAATAAATAACTGGTCCCATACCATGAGTCAAAACACAAGGTTTCTAGGTGTAAAAACTTTTTGTGTAATTTAACCTGCTCAAAGGCCAATGCTACATCTATAGAGATGAGTAAGAGGAGGGGTGTATGTGCTGTTTAACAGAGGTACATGTGAGAAAAAGAATACGATAGGAAAATGTGAATGATGGTGGATTCACTCTCCATGCCCAACCCTAGGAGAGACGGTCACTCTGAGCTGTAAACCCAACCCTGAAATATATTACAACACTTACCATGAAAATTATGTTTTTAATTGGTATTAACAGAAAGCTAAAGACAGCATTAAACTACACTGATCTGGCACACTCCAGTAGCGAGCATGCTGCATAAGGCCAAGGCCTTACTGCATTGGATCAGGTTGAAATCCGGCCTGGGCCCTTTGCTGCATGTCCTCCCCTCTATCTTCTCTGCATTTCCTGTCTGTCTCTCTACTGTAACTGTCAAATAAAGTGGAAAAATCCCCAAAAAAATCTTTAAACAAAAACAAAAAGAAACTTAAAAGACCTTCATAGCTCAGGGATTCCTGCCCACTTCAGTGGCAGTAGAGCTTATTATGGGAGTGAGTTCACTCTGACCATCAGTGGAGTCCAGGCTGAAGATGCAGGAGATTACTACTGTCAGAGTGTACATGAGATCAGCAGTAGCTGGGTGTTCACACAGTGATAGAGAGCCGTACAAAAACCTCCCTCAGTCAGACTGCACAGAGACTGCACTGCTGCAGCTGGGACCTACTGCAGGTGCTGAGGGGGGAGGCACTGACCCGGGACACTGAGGGGTTCTGCTCTAGCACACTGAGCTTCAGTGGTTCAGTTATAACTCTGTCACACTCTGTATACTGACACAGTTGTAGCTCCATTGGTTCACTGAACTTTAAAGATAACACTCATATACTGACATTGAATTCAAATGTCAGAATATCCAAGCCAATTCATGACAGCTGGGGGAAATTCAAATGGCAGTGTTAAAAGCATTCTAAAAATTCTAAAAATGCCCAGATGAATGAGTCTCAGTTAATGAAAAGTATTTTTCATGATAAATGCTTTCACTATAAAGCAGTTGTATATAACATGTTCCAGGATATAGTAGCAGTGTTCACCAGACAGGACAGTCCAGAGTACTCAACCTGTCTACCTGTTCTCCACGTTAATTTCCCAATGGTGAAACAAACTCCCTGTCCTACTACAGACTGTTACTGAATCATTACACTCCTTCAGATGTGGTCTGATAACCCACCTCTTCAGACAATATCTGGCCTAAGCGTCCTACCCTCATTCAGAACTTGTACACCTATTTTGTAATATATATATATAATTATGTGTTTGCATTATGTATTAATATTATGCATCATTGTAATGTAAATGTATTAGTATTAAGATTTGTATTTATGTCTTATGTTTATGACTTTATTGTGTAACACTAACATTATAATTTTATAATTGTATATATTTTACTTGGCTATGTACCATACCTCCTGGCTATGCTATTATGACAGATTTAATTAATAGACTTGCTGTAGCATTATTGATAGATGCAGTTTCCCATTTGTTGATGACTGTATCCAATCCTTGCACATCGCTCTGGATAAAAGCATCTGCCAAATGAATTAAGGTCAATGTTTTTTTTTTTTTTTTTTTTTTTTAAATAAATGTAAATTTGCTCTCCCCATCACGTCACACAAGCTGCCATTACACACATTGACCACAGGAGGGAGGCAGAGCCCATCTGTTGCTCATGATACAAGTACATCATCACAGAGGAGACCCGAAGCTGCTGAGACACACTATCTGAAATATACTGTGACACCGTGTGATGCATATCCTGTGTGATACATGGAAAAAATTGTATCAGGCTGAGATGCATCAGCTACCAGAGAAAAAAATGACTGAGACTCAAACACAAACAGGTATCAAAAAGATTACATGAATTACACATAAAGTACACTGCTCTCGGTACACCCCTCCTCTTATTTACCTTCTTCTTCATCTTTTCTTTAGTCATCTGATTATGGTCCTCCACCTCGTCAGCACCTCATGAAAGTAGGTCCTCCCCAGGAAGAGGTCGGGCAGATGAGGGAGACAATTACAGCGAACACGAGAATCCAAAGCTCCATGGCCATTCTGCTCGGATTTAGGGACATTCTGCAGAGACAGGCATCTTGTGAGAACACCGTTCACAACCAGCCACAACTTGTCATTTTAAGTTTGCTTGATTTAAGTTTGCTTCAAGACAGGAGAAAGCACAAATTCACCTGGGCCCATCTCAAATGACTGTACTGTCCTCTCTTTCTACCAG
Organism: Albula goreensis; assembly: GCA_022829145.1. NCBI lineage: Eukaryota > Metazoa > Chordata > Actinopteri > Albuliformes > Albulidae > Albula > Albula goreensis. Next base: position 37,936,894 of record CM040747.1, read on the forward strand.
ACACCATACTCACCATACCATGAAACATCACCATGTAAATTACAATCACTAAAATTACTTGGTTGCAACTAACCAAACTATTATTGACATAACTAACAACAAGGCAACATTACTTGGTTGCAACTAACCAAACTATTATTGACATAACTAACAACAAGGCAACACAAGCACCTTTGGTTTTTATGAAAAGGTACCATTTCATGTAAAGGTACCCCTTAGGTCTGTCACAACAATTCCCTGGATAATGCAGTGTTTTAGCTGAGCTACTAGAAAAATGTATATAGTGCAGAACTGGCTATACTGAAGGAATAAATTCCATCATTTAATTTGCCAACTTCCAACCTTTGAGGACTTCTCTGTAGAGAATATCCTCCTTGTTTGGAACACAGTCCTAATCTCATTCATCTGCTTTTAATATGCACAGATTTAACTGACTTCAGAATTATAGGCCAGAGATGTCAAGCTTTAAGATATGATTCACATTTACTATTCTGTCCTCACTTAACGTTTCTGTGTAAAGCTAGACAGACAGTTAACATAAAGGATCCAATAAAGGCTTGAGGCTTGAGGTAAGTTAAGCGCTTTACTGACAAATTCTCTTTCTTTCCTGCCTTTAATTTTTATTTTGTAAAACTGCAATGACAATACAAGAAAAGACATTAAATTAAATTTACTGTCTGAATAGTTATTCTTTCATGACATCAAGTAGCTAATATGGATTTCCACACAAAACATTGAAACTAAGTTAACACTCTTAGAAAGCACAACAGCTGAAATAATATTGAACAGATGTACCACCTAATACAGAATGTTTATAAAGACATTTTATGAATTAAACTTAGCATAAACTCATTAACCTTAAAATATACTCGAATGAATAATTAGCTACGTGGCTAGGTAAGTACGAAACACAGCATAGCAAAATGCTACCGAAATACAAAGTAGCATATTGAAATAAATGCTATCTCGGTTAGCGCGTATGCTAACTAGCTAATAATTACAAAAAAACTGTTCTAATTGGCGTCATCACAACAATGTTTTAAAGTAGCTGAACTGCCTGACAACTGTAACACAAATTAAAAAATATTTTGTGACTTACAGGGGTGTATTTCCGAGACCTAGCCGTTAGAAAGGTGAACGAACAATACAGACGAGTTTAACCGAACTCATTCTCTAAAATAGAGGGTAGATTAACAGGTTAATTCCAACAATACAAGAGCAGATACAACTGCACCACTAGGGGGAGCAAAATTAGAAGAATTAAGACCAGAACAATAATGAAGTAATTCATTTTTTGATCTTCATTTCATAATGATACATTTTATTTCCAAACGGCTTTTTTTTCCGAGCAACCTGTTTTAATTTATAATGACATTTTATTTCATAATGCCAATTTTATTACAATTATTTGTGAACTGCAAGCAATTTAGAGCGGAAATACTAGCACCTTATGGCAAAACAAGTTTGTACCAGCACTGGCCATTCTAATATATGATATGATGCCCCTACTTGAGTTACATACCTGGCTGGCTAGCGAGCTATATTTATGTAAAATATTAAAACTTCTGTAATTTCTGTTAGATTCAGGCACAGAACTGATCAATTAGTTCTTAAGTAATAACAAAGAGACACTGCATTTGAGGAAAAGCTTGAGGTATCTACTTACAAGTCTGAAGGATGTAACTGTCCAAGAAAATAGTGGAACACAATATTATCTTCTCCTATACGAAGTGACTGGTACATTTTGGTATGATATAGTTGCAATCGATGAAAAGTCCAAATGACATATTCATTGATAGTTGTTTGCATTTTAAGAACATTCATATTGTGACATCATAGAGGCTGAAATATCGAAAATTCTAAACCACTTGAACATATTACCATTGCTGGGAAACAGAATGATGTGAATTCTGTCCAATTCTATATTTCATAAGAGCACCAACAATAGTCTAACTTACTCTATGATGTTAAAGCACATTCCAGCACTTGGTGGTCTTTATGATGGTACAGTATTGTATAATTTAAGCTTTTCCTCAAATGCAGTGTCTATTATGTCATTACTTCAAAATGTATTGATCAGTTCTGTGCCTGAATCTAACAGATAAGCGATAGAAATTACAGGAGTTTTAATGTTTTAGCTTTATATACCTCATTAACAAGCCAGCCATGTAGGGTAACTCAAGTAAGGGTGTCATGAGAATGGTCAACGTTGGTACAATCTTGTTTTGCCTTAATGTGCTTGTATTTCTATACTGAAATAATTTCATTTCGCAAGAAATTGTGATAAAAGTGGCATTATGAAATAAAAGTTTCATTGTTAATTAAAACATTGCTTTAAAAAAGCCATTTGGAAATAAAATGTATAAGTATGAAATAAAGATCAAATAATTCATTACTACATCATTATTGAGTAAAATTTAAACATGATAATGAAAATCAGACCTAAACAGTGACTTGGCAGATTAGGCAGTGACCGACAATCAGGGACACAAATCACTCAATGACGTGCTCCAAATTCTTCACAAACACAGACATGATGAACTACCCAAGGACTCACGGACACTTCTCTCCACTCAAGTACTTGAACGGCAGGCAAGATGTAACGGCGAATACATTTATTATGGCTTAGAAACTGGCGTACGCAGCACACTCCTGCAGTGCCCAGCCTCTACAGAACACATTCCTGTCTGTATTAATGTTGATGGTGTACCATTACTCAACTCTAGTGGTGCTCAGTTCTGGCCCATGTTGGCAAAGACTGATAGATTTGAGCCTTTTGTTGTCAGTCTTTTTGGTGGCATGACAAAAGCAGAACCACTGGAAGACGATGTCCAAGACTTAGTGGTAGATATTCGGAGGCTGGAGGAAAAGCACAATGGAGGACTCATACAGGCGCATTTAAAAGACTCTATATGTGATGCTCCTAAAAAACATCATCTACCACACTGGATACTACAGCTGTGAAAGGTGTGAAGAGGAAGGTGAATGGTTGGGAAACGTAGTGTTCAACAGCAAGGATACATTCCCATGAAGGACAGATGAAAAGTTCAGCCAGATGGACTACAGAGTGAAACATCAGCATGGGGAGCCACCACTGATCAGAGCAGGCATCCCATGAGTCAGCTCATTTCCCCTGATTATACGCACCTTGTCTGCCTTGGAGTAGTGAGGCGCATCCTTGTGTTACTTGTGTCAGATCTCCAACCCTCACAGGCTCCCTCCTAGACAGACAGCTGAGCTCTCCAATGGACTCCTTGGATCGAGGAATGCAATGCCCAGTGAGGTAGCAAGGAGGCCCAGATCACATGGACAGATGGAAAGCAGTTTATCCCGGACAGTTTCTGCTATACACTTGACATTGTGGTGCTCCATGGGATTGTGGACCCAGAATTGTACCACCACTTCCTCTGGCTAACAGTTGGAATGTCGATCCTTCTTGCTGCAGATTGCGATTGGAGAAACCAATTTCTGCCATATGCAGCTGAGATCCTCAATCATTTCGTGGTCAACAGCACCGAGGTCTGTGGAGACAAATTCACTGTCTACAATGTGCGTGCTGTAAAACACCTCCATGAAGATGTTGCACATTTTCATTGTTCGTTGAATGACGTATCTGCTTTCCCCTTTGAGAACCATCTTCAGACCGTCAAGAAGCTTGTGAAGACCAGCCACAACCCTTCGGTCTAAGTGGCAAAGCGTATGGCAGAGAAGGAGTGTGCACAAAAAATATGAAACAGAAGCAAAGGCCACTGCAGCCAGTGTCAGTAAAGCGGAGGGACGGCTGCTTTGTGCTCAAGGATGACAGTGTTGCCTTCATGACTGAGAAAAGATCAGATGGAAAACTGGTCTGCAGTGTCATTCCAGATCGTTGAACCTCCAACCTCTTTGAGAAGCCCTGCCAGTCAAAACTCCTGAACATTGCTTTTGTTGGCAGTGTCCACAGCATGGCTAAAATACAGTTACTACAAAGCCAGAACTTGACAAGGAAAGCTGTTTGTCTACCACATAGTGGAGGACATGCCATCTTCCCTTTATCGCTTGAAATAGAGTGAATCACAGAATTATTCTTTTTTACAATTCTTAATATTTGGTTTTTTTTTTTTTTGAAAGACAGTGATAGAGTGGGTAGTGGGCTTGTTTTTAATCTGCCCTTTTGTATTTGTTTTTGACAATAGTTTTTGCAAGTGCTGTTTGGATCGAGTGTGACAAACATTTCGAAGGTGTCATCCCAAAAATCTTGACCCAGGAAGACAAAAATGTTGTGCAATGGCCAAAGACCCAGGTGCAGTCAGCCTGTAAAAAAAAAAACGATAGACCCAGCGAAGGACTGGCTCACTTTCCAGCTGTTGAAGATAAAAATGATGTCAGCTATGATGGCTGTCTTAATGTGTTTGTTTTTTTATGTTTGGTAAAAGAAAAGTGAGTGGGAATACATTCCTTGAACTAATTAGAAATCAGTTTTTGTAAGATTTTTGCAGATAACCAGTTTATCACAAAATACTGTGCAGAATAATGTATGAATATCCTTTTGACTGTTTTCCATCTAGATATGAATACAGGTCTGCAGGCATTTCCAAAGCCCCTGACATCCTGAAGAACAAAGCCCCTGCTACCATCGTTCAAACCACTCCTGAAGGTAAGTAGAGTGGGCTGCCTTAACAGACCAGTGTTCAGCAGAAATAGAGCGTTATTGTTGGTATGATTGACAGATCATTGCATATTGTAGTGTAAATACTCACACTGCATATGTAATTAAGTTCTCTATTTGCCAGGATAACTACACTATGCAAGTTAAAGTTTTATTAATCAGTAACCCCTTCACTGACTGATCACATTTTTGAAGGTTCCTATAATTCGCTTACATGGTTTGTACAGTGCAAAGCTTGAATACAAATCAAGTTACCTGAATTGGTGTCAAAGGTAAGTTTTATACATTGTGTTAAAATTTGATTGCAGAATCATCCCCGGATCATAATGACCAGCTGGCCTGACGTAGACGGCCGCCAGATTCATCCTCAGAGGATGCTGAATGTGAAACTCCTGGTAGACATTGTTAGATACGTCGTGTAGCAATCATTACTCTATTGCACTATTCTGATGGGATAAGCCGTGGAGGTTAAATAAACAATATCACACGAGAGGGAGCGCTGTTATACTGAATATCAGCATGACTGTGATGTGGTCGTAGATGCTGAAGATAATCACAACTGTGCTGATAAACGCAAGTAAACATAAGTGCCATGTTGGTGTTACAGGGCAGTCCAGCTATATAAGGGAGCGCTCCACCTTTCATGAGTGTGAATGGGCTGAGGGATTGGCAGCGGATGGACGTTTCTCCCCATGTTATTTGTCCCACATACCCGCACCAGCCGCGAAACACGGCATCTGCCTGTTTTCACGACTGATTTCATCCCCTTGTCCCGGACCTGAGCTTCTTTAAGAGAATTCAGCGCTGAGATGCAAACTCCAAACGACTGTTCAGGAGCTGGAGTTGAATGGCTTTGGTGAGGATACCACCAACCTTTCGGTTAACAGCCGAACGCGCTGGCCGATTGCGCCACAGAGACTGCACTGCTCCCCTTTCTGTGCCCTATATTTTGCTCCTAGCTTTGTGGGGGCTGCACATTCCAAGAGCATGAAACCCTCAGTGTGGAGTGGTTCCCTCCACTGAGGGTTCCACAGCCAGGTCTGAGGAGGTTTGCCTGGCTAGCTCAGTTAGTAGTGCCAATGACTCTTCACCTGTGGATCATGGGTTCAGGCCCTTCTATGGGTGATGATTTTTCTACAGTGAGATTGTGTTTTCTCCTGTTTTGAAGCAAGCTTAAAATGACAAGTTGTGGCTGGGTGTGAACGGTGCTCTCATGAGATGCCTGTCTCTGCAGAATGTCCCTCGATCCCAGCGGAATGGCCATGGAGCTTTGGATTCTGGTGTTCCCTGTAATTCTCATCTGCCCAACCACCTACCTCTTCCCAAGGAGGACTTTCTTTCATGATGTTCTGATAAGGTGGAGGACCATTATCAGATGACTAAAGAAATGGAAGAAGACAAAGAGGGTAAATAAGAGCAGGGGTTTAAGACCAGCCAATGAAAGGAGTCAGCCACCCATCCCTGTTACAGAACCCCGCCCCTTCACTGCAGATCCCAGGAGGCAGAGTACATGATCAAACAGGAAGAAGAGCGAAACAGGTGAGGAAATCCCTCGAAGTAGTAAAAACATGATATTAAATATCACTGAAAACGGCATTTTCAGATTTATTGAGGCACACTGTTCGAACTACTATCCATGACAGAGCTGGGTGAAGGGAGTTATATCAGTGTCTGTATTTCATATCCAGTGATTATGCACATAGATCAGAGCAGATCAAGATGTTATGAATGAAAATTATAATGTACTGCTCTTATGTACATTTACTTTAAATTTATGTGCATGCTGTTCAAATGAGTAGACCATGTTAGATTGACAAACTGTTCATTTCTCCAAGACTTTTAGCAGTCAGAGTAGAAAGACTCTCGGACACTTCTCACCTTACACTGCTAACATTTAGGGGATAAAGCAATG
>CM040747.1:37943953-38047524 GCA_022829145.1 Albula goreensis
ACCCCATAAGGATGTATTAATGTAAGAGAGTGATTCACCTCTCACCCACACGCCCCATAAGGGTGTATTAATGTAAGAGAGTGATTCACCCTCTCACCCACACGCCCCATAAGGGTGTATTAATGTAAGAGAGTAATTCACCCTCTCACCCACACGCCCCATAAGGGTATATCAATGTAAGAGAGTGATTCACCCTCTCACCCACACACCCCATAAGGGTGTATTAATGTAAGAGAGTAATTTCCCCTCTTACCCACACGCCCCATAAGGTTGTAATAATGTAAGAGAGTAATTCACCCTCTCAGCCACATGCCCCATAAGGGAGTATTAATGTAAGAGAGTAATTTACCCTCGAATTACATAAATGTGTCTAAGAGTAATCTGCATTTTCAAACTTCAGTGTTCTGTCAATCTCTCTCAAAATGAAGAGAGAGCCCCCATCTCTGATCAAAACTATGGACAGTTATGTAATTCTCTGTGGGGCTGTGGGACTCAGTAAGGACTGCCTCAGATACCAAAGTGTGTTCTCCACTCAGTTATTAAAGGGTAGATACATACAGATATGCAGAGGGGCTCTGTCTTCATCTAGTGGTCAGTATATGTAATGGCAGCTTGTGTCATGTGTTGAAGGAACGACCTCTGGACTGTCCAACAGAGGGTTCAATGGTACTCTTTCCGCAGATATGTTTTGTACAACTACAATACATTCAAAGTATTATAATATAATACAAAATGGCATTTCACTGATTGATCGGACATATTTGAATAGTATTGTCATTCCCTCTCAATGCTTGGATATCCTGACCGGAAATTCAGTCTCAGTGTATTTGTGAATTAGATGTATGAGAGTTTATTGAACCACTGAAGCAAAGTGTGCTGGAGCAGAACCCCTCAGTGTCCCGGGTCAGTGCCTCCCCCTCAGCACCTGCAGTAGGTCCCAGCTGCAGCAGTGCAGTCTCTGTGCAGTCTGACTGAGGGAGGTTTTTGTATGGCTCTCTATCACTGTGTGCACACCCAGATACTGCTGATGTAGTGTTCACTCTGACAGTAGTAATCTCCTGCATCTTCAGCCTGGACTCCACTGATGGTCAGAGTGAAGTCAGTCCCAGATCCACTGCCACTGAATCGATCAGGAATCCCAGAGATACGCTGATTTACAAGCTTTATCAGGAGTTTATGAGCTTCTCCCGGCTTCTGGTTATACCAGGCCATTCTTTCACCATTACTGTCTTTATACACAGCAGTGCTGGTTCTACAGCTCAGGGTGACAGTGTCTCCTATGAGAGCAGATTTACCAGCAGGAGTCTGAGTCACAGTCACCTGTCCTGTGGATTCTGAAGAGAAGAATAAAAACACATTTATATTTAAAAACACACATTCATAACCATACTTAAATATGTATATTTTTATGAATGTAATAATAACATATTTTATTGTTTCATAAATCTCACCCTGAATGCAGAAAGCAAGTGTCCAGATGAAGATGGTGATAAAAGTCATTGTTGCTGTGGGTTCTGTTGCCATGAAGGACAGCTCTCAGTCATCAAGTGTTAAACTCACAGGACTATAAACACTCCCAGAGCACTGAAGCATGTGCTGCCAAATGCAAAGTGTCTTCTCTATGCAAATGGTCTTCCTGGGTACAGCAGGCACTTGTAGCCCAGCAGTGCTGTGGACTGGAGACTGTGGGCTGTGACAGAGAGAGAGTTCAACAGCAGCACCAGGACAGCAAGGAACAGATTTTTGGGATTTCACTGTCATGTCCAGGGTATATATTGCACATAACAATGCACTTTAACTTATGCAATTATGTTCTATGATAATTTGCATATGCTAATTCTGAATATGAATTAGTAAGACAGCAGAACAACATCCAATAGGGGACATTTTAAGCACATGTGTCTCAATCTTTAGAATGTTCTTCTTCATTCTTTCACTCTCTTTTTCAAGCTTGGCTTTTTATCACATTGCCTAAAACCTTTTGGCTAAAATCAGCTCGTATCAGTTTGATATTTGATTAACTCTCCTCTTTGTGAGAAACACAGGTCACTGTACTCCACATGAAAACATTTAACCAGTAACATGTGAACTGTGATGAAGATGGACATACAGAACCCAGTGCTCACCAAAGATTATCAGAAGCACCTGGTTTTATTACTGACACAGTAGCTTTGAAAGGGATGGGAGCAGAGCAGCTCTGTGTCCTGAGTAAAAGGACTGGATCAGGGGAAAGTCTTGATGAGCTGAGTTAAGCTGCACTGATATAAACCATTAGCAGTGAGTGAGAGGCACCATTACCTGAGTGTGGAATAAGTGAAGAGTCTTAAGACATCTCATGGCAAAAATAAGTCCACACTCTGTTTAGGGCTGTAAGGCTGTTTAATGACCATGCAGTATGACTGCAGTGTAGCTAGGTTTATTCTGCTGGTGGTGTGCTCTGGGAGGTACAGGGCTGGAGCTCTGCATGTGGATGGGTGCTGGAGGGGCCCTGGGGGGCTGGGCAGTGCTGTGAGGCTGGTGTGGACTTTAAGGACGGTGACCCGTGGCACAGGGGGGCTGCACCCTGACTCGGGCTGGATTGATGGTGCGGGGGGGCTGAGTGGGTTACAGCCCAATGCTACGTCTTTTAGACTTTTGGCAAAGAGCTTCACACCCTCATGGTGTAAATGCTGCCCATCGTAGAGGTGCCATGGGCTGATGGTGGGGTGGTGAGCCAGGTGCAGCACGTCCTCTGTCCATCTCCACATTGATGTCTCTGATCACATGGGGGGAGACGTCGGTGCGGGGCAGCAGGGTGGAGATGATCACCCGGCTATCAGGAGACTCCTGGGAGGCTCTCTCGGCTCCCCTCCTCTCTGCGCTGGCGGTGTTGTGGCGCAGGCGATGCAGGTCATTGGTCCCAGTGAGTGCTCCCAGTGTGTCCTGTTTGAGAAGCCCAGGGCCCGTGCTGTGTTACTGCAGCACATAGCCTTTACTTTTGGGCTGGGAATAGCTTTTTGGATTCAAAAAACTTCCCATTGAGTCCATGAGAAGGACCTCTTCAGCTTCTGGTGGTGTTTGTTGTTTTCTGTTGGGGGTTGTAATGCAGAGAGGGGTGTGTGTTTGGGGAAGGGTGCGAGTCTGGGAGGGAGGGGGTGTCTGCCTGTGTGCTGGGGGGGCTGTTGGACTCTGTTGATTGCGTTGTGTCAGGAGGAGTGGTTGTGTCTCTCTGGGCCAGTAGTTTGGTAGGGTGCTGTGCACAGAGTGTAGTTTGTGTCATTGGAAGGTGTGTTGTTTTGAGGGGAATGGTTTGTGTGTCAGTGTGTGTGTTTCCAGTGGTACATGAAGTACATATGAGCTCCTGAAGCTGCTCTCATAGGTGCTGTATCTCCTTGATGAAAGATCTCTCCCTGTGTTGCATGTGCTCTTTTACAGCAGCCAGCTGGGCTCTCAGGGCCTGGTTGTCCTGCCTCAGAGTGGCAGCCTCCTCTCTTAGCTCAGCGATAGCTCGGCTGTTCTCCCTGCTAACACTACTGCTTCTGTTCTACTGTTGTACATGTGTTAAGGTGAAGGGCAAGATGAAAGGTGTGATTCTTTAGTTCTTTGGGTCCTGTTATTTGTACCTTATTGGGTTGCACAATTCATGTGCTACTTACAACATGTACATACAACACAATGGGGTCATCTTGCTTTTACATCCCAAAATTTTTTTTCGGTAAGATAACACCATTTTTTGAAAACTAAAACAAAAAAATTAAATAAAAAACACTGTTGAAATTAAAAACTGTTCGTTTTTCAGTCAAATTCAGCCAATTTACAATGGAGAGCTAAAGCAGACATTACTGCAACCACAATATTACATGATATCATTTAATGTCATAAAACATTTTTACATGTATCACACAGTATCACAGTATATTCCACATAGCGTGTCTCTGCAGCTGCGGGTCTCCTCTGATATCATGTCCGTGAATCATGAACAACAGATGGGCTCTCTCTCCCTCCTGTGGTCAGTATATGTAATGGCAGCTTGTGTGAGGTGTGATGGGGAGAGTGCTTTGGACTGCCCTGCCTGGTGAACACTGCAACTATGATTATGACATGTTATATACAACTGCTTAATAGTCAAAAATTTATCATAAAAATAGTTTTCATTAACTGGCACTTATTTGTATGTACAGTTTTGAATTTGTACAATTTTTTTAACACTGCCACTTGAATTTCCCCCATCTGTCATTAATTGGCTTGGATATTCTGGCAATTGAATTCAATGTCAATATTTGAGTGTTATTTTTGGAGGTCAGTGAACCAATGGAGTTGTGTTTAAGTTGCAGCTACAACTGTATCAGTATAAAGAGTGTGAGAGAGTTATAACTGAACCACTGAAGCTCAGTGTGCTGGAGCAGAACCCCTCAGTGTCCCGGGTCAGTGCCTCCCCCCTCAGCACCTGCAGTAGGTCCCAGCTGCAGCAGTGCAGTCTCTGTGCAGTCTGACTGAGGGAGGTTTTTGTACGGCTCTCTATCACTGTGTGAACACATCGTTACTGCTGATCTCATGGTAACTCTGACAGTAGTAATCTCCTGCATCTTCAGCCTGGACTCCACTGATGGTCAGAGTGAAGTCAGTCCCAGATCCACTGCCACTGAATCGACCAGGAATCCCTGAGATACGCTGATTTACATACTCTATCAGGAGTTTAGGAGCTTCTCCAGGTTTCTGCTGATATCAAAACATACCTTGATCACCATCACCATATTTGTACACAGCAGGGCTGGTTCTGCAGCTCAGGGTGACAGTGTCTCCTATGAGAGCAGATTTACCAGCAGGAGTCTGAGTCACAGTCACCTGTCCTGTGCATTCTGAAGAGAAGAATAAAAAATACATATTTCTATAATCCATCGGCACACCAGAATGTCAGTTATTTTATGCAGTTATTTCATACAGTAATTAAAATAGAAGACATCATATCTATTTGAATATGTTTTATTCTCACCCTGAATGCAGAAAGCGAGTGCCCAGATGAAGATGGTGATAAAAGTCATTGTTGCTGTGGGTTCTGTTGCCATGAAGGACAGCTCTCAGTCATCAAGTGTTAAACTCACAGGACTATAAACACTCCCAGAGCACTGAAGCATGTGCTGCCAATGCAAAGTGTCTTCTCTATGCAAATGGTCTTCCTGGGTACAGCAGGCACTTGTAGCCCAGCAGTGCTGTGGACTGGAGACTGTGGGCTGTGACAGAGAGAGAGTTCAACAGCAGCACCAGGACAGCAGCAGTGGTGTCAGTCACTCTGGTTTGACATAGAGTCACAGTTCACTTCACACATTAACATTTACAGAAATTACAATCATGACATTGCACGGTTGTTTAGAAGACCCTGCTGCTTAAAAGGGTATGAACTATGATTGTTTCTGCACTAGAGGTTTACAGAGACGTCATTATCTGTATCTCTGTCTGTTCAACCAACAAACTTATATGTCTCTATCTCTGTATTTGGATAGAAGACTGAAGGTGGGCGTGGTTTTTACCGGAAGTCATGTTAAATTGGGCAAATGTATTTTCTAATATTCATTGGCAATGCAATTTTTGTGCCTTCAAATAAAACTACATTTAGAGTTTCAGAAGAAACTTTGAGTTTGCATGTGATTACACTGTCCACTGTGTAATGCGATGTGTATTTTTGCATTGTCATGTGTGGTGCTGTATGATAAGGTGTAAAACAGGTCCACCACACAGAAAGACAAATATGATAGACTATGATGACCATTCACTGCAAGGTAAAAGTGACCAGTGCATAAGTGTGGTCATGGTTCATTTAGTTGGTAAGCTACAGCATGGGTAAGTAGCATAAATCAGGTAAAGGTTTACTGGATGATGATGATGATGATGATGATGATGATGATGATGATGATGATGATGATGATGATGATGATGAAAATTATTGTTATGATTATTATTCTTGCTGTTGGTAGTGATACTGGTATTTGTTTATAAAGGATATACGTTTATTATTATATCACTATATTCATGATTATTATTTCATCATCATTGTGAATGTATAATCATCCACAGGGCATAACTAGAGTAGAAATATTACTGGTCAGTCTTGTTGTGCTTCACCATACCTGTATTAATATATTGTCATTCTGCAACAAGTCATAACTTAGAATACCAAAGCTAACATAGCAAAACCAGAGCATCCATGTAAGAAAACCTTAGTAACCACCTATCATGCCATAGAAACTGCCCAGAAATATCCTTAGAACCACACAGAACGCCAGAAGATTTAGAACATAGAATTGGACAGAATTCACATCATTCTGTTTCCCAGCAACAGTAGTAAGTTCAAGTGGTTTAGAATTTTCAGTATTTCAGCCTCTATGATGTCACAATAGGAATGTTCTTAAAATACAAACAGCTATAAATTAATATGTCACTTGGACTTGTCATTGATTGCAACTATATCTTACCAAAATTTACCAGTCACTTAGTATAGCAGAGAACAATATTGTGTTCCACCACTATTTTCTTGGACAGTTACATCCTTCGGACTTGTAAGTAGATACCTCAAGCTTTTCCTCAAATGCAGTGTCTCTTTGTCATTACTGTACTTCAAAATTAATTGATCAGTTCTGTGCCTGAATCTAACAGATAAGCAATAGAAATTACAGGAGTTTTAATGTTTTACCTTTATATAGCTAATTAACAAGCCAGCTATGTATGGTAACTCAAGTAAGAGTGTCATATCATATATGAGAATGGTCAATGTTGGTTCAAACTTGTTTTGCCTTAAGGTGCTAGTATTTCTATACTGAATTAATTTCACTTCACACGTAATTGTGATAAAAGTAGCATTATGAAATAAAAGTTTAATTTTTAATTGTAACAGATTGCTTGAAAAAAGCCATTTGGAAATAAAATGTATTAGTATGAAATAAAGATCAAGTAATTCATTCCTACATCACTATTGAGTAAAATTTAAACATGATCATGAAAATAGATCAGACCTAAACAGTGACTTGGCAGATTAGGCAGTGACCGACAATCAGGTACACAAATCACTCAATGACGTGCTCCAAATTCTTCACAAACATGGACATGATGAACTACCCAAGGACTCACAGACACATCTCTCCACTCCACAAGTACTTGAACGCCAGGCAAGATGTAACGCCGAATACATTTATTATGGCTTAGAAACTGGCATACGCAGCACACTCCTGCAGTGCCCAGCCTCTACAGAACACGTTCCTGTCTGTATTAATATTGAAGGTGTACCGTTATTCAACTCTAGTGGTGCTCAGTTCTGGCCCATGTTGGCAAAGACTGATAGATTTGAGCCTTTCGTCGTCTGTCTTTTCGGTGGCATGACGAAAGCAGAAGCACTGGAAGACGATGTCCAAGACTTAGTGGTAGATATTAGGAGGCTGGAGGAAAAGCACAATGGAGGAGTCATACAGGCGCATTTAAAAGACTCTATATGTGATGCTCCTAAAAAACATCATCTACCACACTGGATACTACAGCTATGAAAGGTGTGAAGAGGAAGGTGAATGGCTGGGAAAAGTAGTGTTCAACAGTTGGGATACATTCCCATGAGGGACAGATGAAAAGTTCAGCCAGATGGACTACAGAGTGAAACATCAGGATGGGGAGCCACCACTGATCAGAGCAGGCATCCCATGAGTCAGCTCATTTCCCCTGATTATACGCACCTTGTCTGCCTTGGAGTAGTGAGGCGCATCCTTGTGTTACTTGTGTCAGATCTCCAACACTCACAGGCTCCCTCCTAGATAGACAGCTGAACTCTCCAATGGACTCCTTGGATTGAGGAATGCAATGCCCAGTGAGGTAGCAAGGAAGCCCAGATCACATGGACAGATGGAAAGCAGTTTATCCCGGACAGTTTCTGCCATACACTTGACATTGTGGTGCTCCATGGGATTGTGGACCCAGAATTGGACCACCACTTCCTCTGGCTAACAGTTGGAATGTTGATCCTTCTCTCTGCAGATCGTGATTGGAGCTGCCATATGCAGCTGAGATCCTCAATCATTTCGTGGTCAACAGCACCGAGGTCTGTGGAGACAAATTCACTGTCTACGATGTGCGTGCTTTAAAACACCTCCATGAAGATGTTGCACATTTTCATTGTCCGTTGAATGACATATCTGCTTTCCCGTTTGAGAACCATCTTCAAACCATCACAAAGCTTGAGAAGACCAGCCACAACCCTTTGGTCTAAGTAGCAAAGCGTATGGCAGAGAAGGAGTGTGCACAAAAAATATGAAACAGAAGCAAAGGCCACTGCAGCCAGTGTCAGTAAAGTGGAGGGATGGCTGCTTTGTGCTCAAGGATGACAGTGTTGCCTTCATGACTGAGAAAAGGTCAGATGGAAAACTGGTCTGCAGCGTCATTCCGGATCGTTGAACCTCCAACCTCTTTGAGAAGCCCTGCCAGTCAAAACTCCTGAACATTGCTTTTGTTGGCAGTGTCCACAGCATGGCTAAACTACAGTTACTACAAAGCCAGAACTTGACAAGGAAAGCTGTTTACCACATAGTGGAGGATATGCCATCTTCCCTTTATCGCATGAAACAGAGTGAATCACAGAATTATTCTGTTTTTAAATAATTAATATTTGTTTTTTTTAGTAAGACAGTGAATGAGTAGGCAGTGGGCTGCCCTTTTGTATTTGGTTTAGACAATGGTTTTTGAAGTGCTGTTTGGATCAAGCGTGACAAACATTTCGAAGGTGTCATCCCAAAAATCCTGATCCGGGAAAATAAAAATGTTGCGCGATGGCCAAAGACCCAGGTGCATTCAGCCTGTGAAAAAAATAGGACTGGCTCACTTTCCAGCTGTTGAAGACAAAAATGACATCAGGCATGATGGCTGTGTAAATATGTTTGTTTTTTATGTTTGGTTTGGGGATCACAGGTTACTTTATATTAGTATTTAACTTGGTGACTCTTTTCTAGAAAATGAGAACGCTTGTGAACATTATGGCTACACAGCATCAGCCCAAACTGACCATGGGGGTACCACCACCGTGCCAGACGAAAACAGGAAGAGAGTTGTAAAAAAGAGGAAATATGACAATTATATCAATGGTAAATGCATACATTAAAAATATTTTTTAAAAATATATATTTTTAAATATTTTGTTATGTATTAAAAATGTATTTAAAAAACATGTAAAATACTTTATAAATTGTTTTACTTGCAAAAAGAAGACTAATACATGTAACAATTTCAAGACCACTTCTGTATTAAACATTTATTTAAAAAACATGTAAAATACTTTATACTTGTTTTACTTGCAAAAAGTAGACTAATACATGTAACAATTTCAGTCTACTTTTTGCAAGTAAAACAAATAGAGCGAAGTAAATAATTAATATTTGTTTTTTTTTTTAGTAAGACAGGTGGCATTTCCAAAGCCTCCTGACATCCTGAAGAACAAAGCCCCTGCTACCATCGTTCAAACCACTCCTGAAGGTAAGTAGAGTGGGCTGCCTTAACAGACCAGTGTTCAGCAGAAATAGAGCCGTATTGTAGGTATGATTGACAGATCATTGCATACTGTAGTGTAAATAATCACATTGCATATATAAGTAAGTTTGCCAGGATAACTACATGATGCAAGTTAAAGTTTTAATAATTAATTTAATTTAATTAGTAACCGCTTCACTGGCTGATTACATTTTAGAAGCTTCCTATAATTCTGCTTACAAGGTTTGTGTAATGTTTAAAATCAAGTTACCTGAATTGGTGTCAAATTGGTGTTGTACATAAATTTTCATACATAAATTTGATTGCAGAATCATCTTTGGATGATAATGACCAGTTGGCCTGGAGTAGATGGCTGTTATACTGAATATCAGCATGACTGTGATGTGGTCGTAGATGCCGAAGATAATCACAGCTGTGCTGATAAATGCAAGTAAACATAAGTGCCATGTTGGTGTTACAGGGCAGTCCAGCTATATAAGGGAGCGCTCCTCCTTTGATGAGTGTGAATGGGCTGAGGGATTGGCAGCAGATGGGCGTTTCTTCCCATGCTGTTTGACCCCCATACCCACACCAGCCACGAAACACGGCATCTGCCCGTTTTCACGACTGACTTCATCCCCTTGTCCCGGACCTGAGCTTCTTCAAGAGAATTCAGTGCTGAGATGCAAACTCCAAATGACTGTTCAGGAGCTGGAGTTGAATGGATTTGGTGAGGAAGGCCTTTTCAGCTGGTCTGGGGGAACGACGGTCGGTACATGATTGAGAGGTCATGTGATGGCCAAGAGCCTCGACAAAGTTCTACAGTAAGGAAGGAGAGAAAGTTCTGCTGTCCCTGGGTGGGCTCAAACCATCAACCTTTCAGTTAACAGCCAAACGCACTAGACCTATTGCACCACAGAGATTACGTTGCACCCCTTCTTTTGGCCTGCATTTAACAGAGTAACATATTGGGAGGGCCCTCAGCATGAAGAGGGTAAAAAGGGTTAAGTGCATGTAATATAAATGAATTGTTTTGCTAAAGATGACCCTGTGCAAACATATGTGTGCATCTGGTGGAAAGGTACTGGGGCAACTAGAAGAGACTGTGCAGAGAGCAAGATGTTTTGCAAAACTGTACCACGGTTGTCTTGAGGAGAAGAACAGCAATTCAAAATACAAAATTTATTTATTGTCATTTTTCTTGCACTTACATACAATCAAGAATGAAATATGGTTTGTCCTTGGGCAACAGTGTACATAAATTAAAATAGAGAATTAAAAGAGCTTTCACAAAAAGATTTGTATAATATATAAAAAATACAAAAAGCAATAAACATATAAGCAACATGTAGATATACACAATACACGCAATACATACACACAATACAACCCAATACACATGGTGCACCAAGGAAAAAAAAAGAAAATTAGCAGGATATCTGGGGAGGGAATACCGGCATAGACTTTAAATTACCTTTGAAAAAGTGTATTTTGCAGTGTGAAAATGGCACTAGTGGAGAGAAGTGTCTGGTACTATGGGGAGTTAATGGTTTAGTGGTGGAGGGGGGTACAAGAATGTTTATGATCCTCACAGCCTGGCGTATGAAGCTGTTTAGAAACCTGCTGGTCCTGGTACGGATACTTCTGTACCTCTTCCCAGATGGCAGGAGGGAAAACAGGCTGTGGGAGGGGTGGTCGGGTCCTTGGTGATGCTGGAGGCTCTGTGGGTGCAGCGGTGGTTGAAGATCTCAGCAGGGAGGGGAGAGGGACACCAACGACCTTCCCAGCTGTTCTCACTATCCTGCTCAGCTGTTTCTGTTTGGAGGTTTTGCACTTTCAGAACCAGGCAGTGATACAATAGGTCAGAACACTTTCAATGGTTGCCCCTGGAGAAGGTGGTGAGGGCCGGAATGAGGACACTGGCCTGTTGGGCCTTCTTAACGATGGCCATGGTGTTGGTGGGCGAGGTCAGGTCATTCGCCATGTACACTCCCAGGAAATTGATGCTACCGACCCTCTCCAGAATCGCACCATCTACGGTCAGTAGGGGTGGTGGTCCGTGCGGGCCTTCCTGAAGTCGATGACCATCTCCTTGGTCTTGTTAACATTCAGGGAGAGGTCGTGTCTGTTGCACCACGCTGTCAGCTGCTCCACCTCCATCCTGTATGCTGACTCATCACCTTTGCTGGTGAGACCCACAACTGTCATGTCATCAGTGAACTTGATGATGTGGTTGTTGCTGAATCTGGCAGCACAGTCGTGGGTCAGCAGGGTGAACAGCAGGGGGCTCAGGACGCAGCCCTGGGGTGAGCCTGTGCTCACTGAGGTGGTACCTGATGTGTGGCTGCAGACTCTGACTGTCTGCTGCCTTTGTGTCAGGAAGTCCAGGATCCAGTCACAGGTGGCAGTATCCACATCCAGCTTCCCCACCAGTTGCTGTGGTATGATGGTATTGATAAATACATAAATCTGTCAAAGAGCAATCTGCATGTTCAAACTCCAATGCCCTTTCAGTCTCTCCCAAAATGAAGAGAGAGCCTCCATCTCTGATCAGCACTATGGGCAGTTATGTAATTCTCTATGGGGCTGTGGGACTCAGTCAGGACTGTCTCAGATACCAAAGTGTGTTCTCTGCTCAGTTATTACAGGGTGGAGGCATTCAGATATGCAGAGGGCCTCTGTCACCATCTAGTGATCAGTATATGTAATGGCACCTTTTGTAATGTGTGTTGAAGGAACGACCTCTGGACTGTCCTGGACAGGGGGTTCACTGCTCCTCTTTCCACAGACATGTTATGTACAACTACATTACATTCAAAATATTATAATATCATAAAAAATGGCATTTCACGGATTGATCAGGCAACTTTGAATTGTATTCATTGTCATTTGAATTTGAAATAACTGTCATTCCCTCTCAAGGTCTGGTGGATATCCTGACCTTAAATTCAGTCTCAGTATATTAATGTATTAGATGTATGAGAGTTTATTGAACCACTGAGGCTCAGTGTGCTGGAGCAGAACCCCTCAGTGTCCCGGGTCAGTGCCTCCCCCCTCAGCACCTGCAGTAGGTCCCAGCTGCAGCAGTACAGTCTCTGTGCAGTCTGACTGAGGGAGGTTTTTGTACGGCTCTCTATCACTGTGTGAACACATAGCTACTGCTGATGTAGTGGTAACTCTGACAGTAGTAATCTCCTGCATCTTCAGCCTGGACTCCACTGATGGTCAGAGTGAAGTCAGTCCCAGATCCACTGCCACTGAATCGATCAGGAATACCTGAGATACGGTATGTTGCATAGTAGATCAGGAGTTTAGGGCTTCTCCAAGTTTCTGCTGGTACCAGGCTAGGCGGTGCTTACCACCACTGACATAAACAGCAGGGCTGGTTCTACAGCTCAGGGTGACAGTGTCTCCTATGAGAGCAGATTTACCAGCAGGAGTCTGAGTCACAGTCACCTGTCCTGTGCATTCTGAAAGGAGGAATAAAAAAATAAATATTTATATTATCCATTGGCACATTAGGATGTTACACCACTGCCCAGCTTTTTTACAGTTATTTCGTAAATTTACTTTGTTTTATACTTCCACTCAATTAAAACTGAAGACATCATATCTATTTGCATATTTTTCATGAATCTCACCCTGAATGCAGAAAGCGAGTGCCCAGATGAAGATGGTGATAAAAGTCATTGTTGCTGTGGGTTCTGTTGCCATGAAGGACAGCTCTCAGTCATCAAGTGTTAAACTCACAGGACTATAAACACTCCCAGAGCACTGAAGCATGTGCTGCCAATGCAAAGTGTCTTCTCTATGCAAATGGTCTTCCTGGGTACAGCAGGCACTTGTAGCTGTAGGGTTCAGACCAGAGACGGCAACACATAGACACAGAGACTCACGACAACTTTTTGGAATTCCAATACCTATTTTTTAACATCCAGACGGGAAGAGTATGCTTATCATACTACTTTGAAATACATATTCTCAGCCAGCTGCTTATATAGGGAAAGTTGCGCCCAGATGGTTTCGGTCATATATACCTTCATACATGAGTTTTATGCTCTCAGCACATTCTCTCACCAGAGCCAACTTTGCACCCATGTTTTCTATCATTTCCTCCTTGATGTCTCCAACAACTCCCTCTTAAGAAAACATGTCAGGCCTAAGAATAACATGATGTACTTATCAAAAATTCCATACATTACTGACTTTTAGGATCCTAAGGAACAGAAGGTAATGTGCACATAAGGCTATATTCAGTTAATATCCATCATAGCCCAGCAGTGCTGTGGAGTCAGACGAGGGCTTATGGGCTGTGACACAGACAGAGCAGTTTAACACTGGTGTAACAGTGTCTGGACAGCAGGATCACAATCCAAACCAACATCATTCACATTTTGCCATCATATTCTTTTTCTCACATGTACCCCTGTTAAACAGTGCAGTGTTAACCTTTGAGGCGGTGAAATTGCACAATTAGATTTTAACACATTGAAACCTTGGATTTTGCCTAATTTTCATGGTGTGAGTTATTTATGTCCTATCACTGCTGCACTCACACATAATCCTTACTCTGATTGTTTCCCATTACACTGAAGGACCAGACATGGCTGACTACTGCAGCCATTGCTGTTTTTCCACTGTAGTGAAAGAGGCTTTTGCTGATCTCTCCGTTGTGTGTGTGTGTGTGTGTGTGTGTGTGTGTGTGTGTGGGTGTTTTGGGTTTTGACTTTTGACTTTTGACTTTGGGGTATTGGTTGGCCGGCTGGCTGGCTGGCTGGCTTCCACTCACCACCCTACTTTGTGGCCACACCTGCCACTGTGTCACAGTATGTAGATGATTCAGTTCATTTTAATGCAATTTAATTTTATTTCCATAGCACCTTTTGCAACAAGTTGTCACAAAGCAACTTTACGATTCTTCTCTGGCCTGAAACCCGCTCACAGCAAGCCGAGGCAACAGTGGCAAGGAAAAACTCCCTGAAAGAGGACGAGAGCTTGAGCAGAACCTGGCTCAGAGGGGGATCCCATCTGCTTCTGGCTGGCACAGGGTGTACAATGGGTAAACAGAAGAGTAAAGATGGCTGACATGAATCTTGCTGACTCGAATACTAATTGAAATAACAGTAACATGCCAGGAATCAGAGCAGACAGAATAAAAGTAAATTAGTTTTCTAGCCAAACTGACACCCAAAATCCCAAAACATAATCAGAGAACAGGCAATGGTCAAAACTAGCAAGGCACAGCAAAGGTACAAAACCACAGTGTAAAACACAATCCAAAAACAAAGTCAAAAATAGACAGGTAAAAGTCATAAACTAGAAGAACACAGCAATCAGGCAAAATCACAAATCCAAGAAAATGAAGTCAAAAATAAACAGGGAAAGTCATACACTGCCCTGTTTACCTTATTAACAAGCAGGTAAACAGGCAGGAACAAAACAGGGGGAAACAATAAGGCAAGCTGGCAACAGACAAAGCAACATGCAGGGTTTACATACAGCCCAGAGATGAAGGTAATAAGTAGGCAGCATGACAATGTCTCACTGCACCTCAGCACCCCCTTGTGGCCGGTTGTGTTTCACACAGTCTGCTTGTTAAAGCTGCACATGAAGAGTCCTCCTCTGACTCAGTATCTGTGTGAGCACAACTGGGGGACTGCAGAGTGAAGTGAAGCAGCAGCTGACATCACATGTTTCAGAGGAGCGCTCATGCTTTTCTGTGCTCTCTGGAGTTAACAGAGAAGGTTACTGTGACCAGCTAGACTCGCTGATATAACTGGGTATTACGGGCTGGGGAAAAGTGGGGGCACATTGCTTCACTCTATTATGTTGCAGAGTTTGAGAGAGTTATAACTGAACCACTGAAGCTCAGTGTGCTGGAGCAGAACCCCTCAGTGTCCCGGGTCAGTGCCTCCCCCCTCAGCACCTGCAGTAGGTCCCAGCTGCAGCAGTGCAGTCTCTGTGCAGTCTGACTGAGGGAGGTTTTTGTACGGCTCTCTATCACTGTGTGAACACAGCACTACTGCTGATGGAGTGTAAACTCTGACAGTAGTAATCTCCTGCATCTTCAGCCTGGACTCCACTGATGGTCAGAGTGAAGTCAGTCCCAGATCCACTGCCACTGAATCGATCAGGAATCCCTGAGTTACGGTATGTTGCCCTGTAGATCAGGAGTTTAGGAGCTTCTCCAGGTTTCTGCTGGTACCAGGCCATATAGTCATTGCCATACACAGCAGGGCTGGTTTTACAGCTCAGGGTGACAGTGTCACCTATGAGAGCAGATTTACCAGCAGGAGTCTGAGTCACAGTCACCTGTCCTGTAGACTCTAAAGGAAAGAAAAAACACCTCATAAATCCTAATTTTAGCAAAATGCAACATATCTTATTTTATATATATGAACCCATCGGATTATCTGTTGATATCACAAATAAAATATTTTTTGTTGATTTCATGTTACTTTTTAAATGAGAATTATCATGTATTTCTGAATGTTCCCAACCCTTACCCTGAATGCAGAAAGCGAGCGCCCAGATGAAGATGGTGATAAAAGTCATTGTTGCTGTGGGTTCTGTTGCCATGAAGGACAGCTCTCAGTCATCAAGTGTTAAACTCACAGGACTATAAACACTCCCAGAGCACTGAAGCATGTGCTGTCAATGCAAAGTGTCTTCTCTATGCAAATGGTCTTCCTGGGTACAGCAGGCACTTGTAGCCCAGCAGTGCTGTGGACTGGAGACTGTGGGCTGTGACAGAGAAAGAGTTCAACAGCAGCACCAGGACAGCAGCAGAGGTGTCAGTCACTCTGGTTTGACATAGAGTCACAGTTCACTTCACACATTAACATTTACAGAAATTACAATCATGACATTGCAGGGTGGTTTAGAAGACCCTGCTGCTTAAAAGGGAGAGCACTATGACTGCATCTGCACTGACTGTATAAGTGAGGTGCAGATTCACTTCTGAGCTCATTTTTGGGGCTCATTGTTGGCTTTTCATCAGAATCCTGTTAAGCATCTGTCTGTCTCCATGGATGAGATCCAACTTTTTAATCTCTTTTCCTCTTTCAAGTTGCAGTTGTTCCTTGATTAGAATGCACTGTCCTGATTTTGGCACTGTTCGTTTTGACACCTAAAATCATTTTGTGTGCTTGTCATTTTAGTGATTAAAGCATCTGCAATTCTGTCATCAAGTAGTTGACCTCTTTCAAAATCTGACTGATGTCACATGTGAGGGTGGTGAGCAGTCAACAAGAGGACAACACAGAAAAATAGGGTGAACGGTGACAAATTTATGAAAGTGAGAACTTAAAAAAAGTAAACAAACTAAAGTAATAATGAATAAATTGTGAATATTTACAAATAAACAACAGATGAGGCAATCAGTCCCCAAATGTCTCTTCCTTTGGC
The DNA here is from genome assembly GCA_022829145.1 of Albula goreensis. Classification (NCBI taxonomy): domain Eukaryota; kingdom Metazoa; phylum Chordata; class Actinopteri; order Albuliformes; family Albulidae; genus Albula; species Albula goreensis. Next base: position 37,960,835 of record CM040747.1, read on the forward strand.
TGTATCAGGGTCCGACCTCACCCAAAGCCTTCTCCCCTCTGACAGGGCAGGGGGGTGTTAAATAAAGTTACCCCGAGCCTTCTCTGCACCTCCTGCACAACAGCCAGGGACACTGAGACACAAGATTCCTGTTTCACTGATTATAATATTCCACAAAATCGATATGACTTCACATTGAAATATGTTTCATATCAATACATAATCACTCAGAGTAGAGTCAATCATTGTCTTGAGCTCAGAGGTGAATTGTGTGTTGTATTGTAGCTGAATTTGAGATGATATTCATATTAACTCTGGTTTGAGAGGTTGTGATGTGAGATGGCTGCACTTTATAACACACATGGTTTGTGCACTCTCCACTGTTTATTTTCTGGTTCCAGGACAGCAGGGCCAAAAGACAGCAGCCCTCTGAGGAACGGATTATTCTGGAGTGTATTTACATCTGTAAATATGATATATTTTGCTTATCAATTCTTTATGGTTTGATAAATGTTCCAGTGAGAATTTAAATATGTTTACGTATTTTCTTCGGGCCTGATATTAAAAAAAATAAATAAATTACAAACAAACAAAACTGATTTTGGGATACAGTAGGGGCAATGTAATACAGAATAAAGTCAGTGCTGTATAACCTGAGGAGACACAATCCCCATGGCATATGGGAGCAGATGGGGGCGCTGCGGTTCAGTCCTGCTCTGTTATTTTGGTCGGGCGTATTGATGAACATGTTAATAGAGTCAGTTAATTCATCTGAACTCGTTGCATTGATGAAATCATCTGCACTGTTTTCAGCCCCTCTGTATGATTTATGTAGGTTATACAGCTTACTGGGCTCTGTATGAGAGTCTCTGGTTTGTTCAGATCTTTCCAGAAACACACTGATTTGATTACGGTCTGATAGGGGAGTTTGACACTGTCAGTGAATGCATTGATGGAGGAGGGGTCCATGTCAGATGCAGCATATTCCACAACACAAGCCCCGAGAGCCGAGCAATATGTGAGCCGACCTAAAGAGTCCCCTCTGATCCTGCCATTAATGATATAGGCGCTTAAGGCTTGACAGGGATGCACTAACTCCTTACTGTTCTTATTCACTGTGCTGTCGGGGTTCTTTCTCTTGCTGTTTGTTGGTTGGTACAGAGGGGCATTCCCAAACACATGGCTGTTTCCCTGTGGGTCAGTAAAATCAGGTTCTGTCCCAGTTCTTGCACTGAAGTCTCCATACAGCAGCACATTACTGTGGGCCTGGAAATGGCAGGTCTGTGTGTGCAGGGTATTAAAGATTCTTCATTTTAATAAGGAGACTTGTGTGGGGCAGAGTAAACTGCACACAGGTATGCATCATTTTCCCAATTTGTAATTTTTTTTTTATCTATTTATAACCAAATATGAGTTGATTCTTTTTTTCAGAGTTGTGATGTGTTTGGTAAGTTCCCCTTCGTACCAATACTCCCCCTCCCCGAGTCTCTGCCATGCCACACCTCCCTTCTTTTAATTGAGGGCACAATTTTTTCACCATAGCCTGGAGGACCAAGTTTCAACTAGAATTAAAGTATCAACATCTGAGACACATTTGAGGAATTCAGGGTCTGAATCAAAGGATCACGGCATTTTTAAGTGAAACAAAAACACATATTTGAAATTAAACTTTTTCATGGTAGGAATTATTTCAATGTTAAGTTACACATATTTATTATTTTACAATGTATTGACCAACATGTAATTGAGCAGCCTGGCACACAGGACGGTGAGCAGGTGTTTGATCTCACCCAGCTCAGAAGCAGGGGCTGGTGGGGCAGGAGGTGAGGTAAGGGGTGTGCTGTGGGAGGTACGGGGCTGCAGTGTAGCTGGGTTTATTCTGCTGTGGGTGTGCTCTGGGAGGTACAGGGCTGCAGTGTAGGTGGGTTTATTCTGCTGGGGGTGTGCTGTGGGAGGTACAGGGCTGTAGTGTGGCTGGGTTTATTCTGATGGGGGTGTGCTCTGGGAGGTACAGGGCTGGAGTGTAGCTGGGTTTATTCTGCTGGGGGTGTGCTGTGGGAGGTACAGGGCTGCAGTGTAGCTGGGTTTATTCTGATGGGGGTGTGCTCTGGGAGGTACAGGGCTGCAGTGTAGCTGGGTTTATTCTGATGGGGGTGTGCTCTGGGAGGTACAGGGCTGCAGTGTAGCTGGGTTTATTCTGATGGGGGTGTGCTCTGGGAGGTACAGGGCTGCAGTGTAGCTGGGTTTATTCTGCTGGGGGTGTGCTCTGGGAGGTACAGGGCTGGAGTGTAGCTGGGTTTATTCTGCTGGGGGTATGCTCTGGGAGGTACAGGGCTGCAGTGTAGCTGGGTTTATTCTGCTGGGGTGTGCTCTGGGAGGTACAGGGCTGCAGTGTAGCTGGGTTTATTCTGATGGGGGTGTGCTCTGGGAGGTACAGGGCTGCAGTGTAGCTGGGTTTATTCTGATGGGGGTGTGCTCTGGGAGGTACAGGGCTGCTGTGTAGCTGGGTTTATTCTGTTACGGGTGTGCTGTGAGAGGTACAGGGCTGGAGTGTGCTGGGTTTATTCTGCTGGGGGTGAGCTCTGGGAGGTACAGAGGGTTCTACTGTTATACATGTGTTAAGGAGAAGGGCCAGATGAAAGGTGTGATTCTTTAATTCTATGGGTCCTGTTATTTGTATCTTATTGGGTTGCACATTTCATGTGCCAATTCTACATACAGCACAATGGGGTCATCTTGCTCTTACATCCAAAAATTTTTTTATGTAACACAATTTTTGTTAAATAAAACACCTGTTCTTTTTTGTGAAAACTAAAAATAAGCAGGCAAAAAATTTTGATAAAAAATACATGTTATTTGTTAGTACATGTATCTCACAGTATCACAGTATATTTCACATAGCGTGTCTCTGCAGCTTCCGCTCTCCTCTGATATAATGTACGTGAATCATGAGCAACAGATGGGCTCTGTCTCCCTCCTGTGGTCAGTGTATGTAATGACAGCTTGTGTGAGGTGTGATGGGGGAGAGTACTCTGGACTGTTCTGCCTGGTGAACACTGCGACTATTTCCTGGGACATATTGCATACCACTGCTTCATAGACAACAGATTTATCATAAAAATACTTTTTTATTAACTGGCAGTTATCCATCTGGGCAGTTTTGAAGTTATGGAATGTTTTTAACAATTCCACTTGAATTTCCCACAGCTGTTCATTGACTGGCATCTTCTGTATTATTCTGTCAGTATTTGATATTGCAGCTGCAACTGTGTCAGTATACAGAGTGTGAGAGAGTTATAACTGAACCACTGAAGCTCAGTGTGCTGGAGCAGAACCCCTCAGTGTCCCGGGTCAGTGCCTCCCCCCTCAGCACCTGCAGTCGGCCCCAGCTGCAGCAGTGCAGTCTCTGTGCAGTCTGACTGAGGGAGGTGTTTGTACGGCTCTCTATCACTGTGTGAGCACCCAGATACTGCTGATGTAGTGTAAACTCTGACAGTAGTAATCTCCTGCATCTTCAGCCTGGACTCCACTGATGGTCAGAGTGAAGTCAGTCCCAGATCCACTGCCACTGAATCTGATCAGGAATCCCAGAGTTACGCTGATTTATCATAGCTTTATCAGGAGTTTAGGAGCTTCTCCAGGTTTCTGCTGATACCAGTATAAATAGTAGTTGTTGTACACAGCAGGGCTGGTTTTACAGCTCAGGGTGACAGTGTCTCCTATGAGAGCAGATTTACCAGCAGGAGTCTGAGTCACAGTCACCTGTCCTGTGCATTCTGAAGAGAGACAATAAAAATGTCATCAAAACATTCATATAAAAAGACATAGTATTTTCACAACTTTTCAATTGAAAAATAATATGTATTGCTAATTAAACAAATTAATATTATAATACATTTCAAAAGAGCAAAAGGTTAATTGTTTTATAAATCTCACCCTGAATGCAGAAAGTCAGTGCCCAGATGAAGATGGTGATAAAAGTCATTGTTGCTGTGGGTTCTGTTGCCATGAAGGACAGCTCTCAGTCATCAAGTGTTAAACTCACAGGACTATAAACACTCCCAGAGCACTGAAGCATGTGCTGCCAATGCAAAGTGTCTCCTCTATGCAAATGGTCTTCCTGGGTACAGCAGGCTCTGTAGCCCAGCAGTGCTGTGGACTGGAGACTGTGGGCTGTGACAGAGAGAGAGTTCAGACAGCAGCAGAGGTGTCAGTCACTCTGGTTTGACATAGAGTCACAGTTCACTTCACACATTAACATTTACAGAAATTACAATCATGACATTGCAGGGTGGTTTAGAAGACCCTGCTGCTTAAAAGGGAGAGCACTATGACTGCATCTGCACTGGCTGTATAAGTGAGGTGCAGATTCACTTCTGAGCTCATTTTTGGGGCTCTTTGTTGGCTTTTCATAAGTATCCTGTTAAACATCTGTCTGTCTCCATGGATGAGATTTAAATGATTTAATGTGTCAAAACAAACAGTGCCAAAATCAGGACAGTGTATTTTCATCAAGGAACAGCTGAATCCTGAAAGAGGAAAGAGCTGTTCCTCGATTAGAACACACTGTCCTGATTTTGTTCATTTTGACACATTACTGTAAAACACTTTGTCATGTTGGTGATTAAAGCACCTGCAATTCTGTCACCAAGTGTTTGAACTCTTTCAAAATCTGATAGATGTCACGTGTTGCTTTAGAAACTCCTATATTGAAGTTTTGATTTAACAATGCATTTTACACTAGAAATTACTCACAATTAATATTGACTTTTAATGAAACATACAGTGCTGTGAAAAATGTTTGCCCCTTTTTGATTTCCTCTTTTATTTTATATTTCTCCTGTTGAGTGATTTCAGATAATCTAATAAAATATAATATTAGACAAGGGAAACCCACAGAAACATAAAGATGAGATGAGATCATTATTTTTCTCTTGAGAGCAGTGGTTTCACCAATTGCAATATCTTCCATGAGGCCCTTAAATGTTGTGGCTGGTCTTTCATAGCAGCAGTAAGTCATGAAATGATCTTAGCTGATGCTCACAGAGAAGGCCCACAGTTCTTTTGAACCTCTTTCCCTGACAAATTTGATAGGTCCTGAATGAGAGGATGAACTGCTCTTTTGTCCTGGCAGAAATTCTGATGGTTGAGCAACTTTCCTGGGAAGTTTCACCACTGTTCATTTTGTCTTCTCCATTTGGAGATAATGGCGCACACTGTGATTCACTGGAGTTCAAGAGCCATCAGAAATGACTCTGTAACCTTTTCCAGACTGGTTTGGCTCAAGTCACAGCTTTTATCCTCAGTTGTTCTGGGAGCTCCTTTGATTATGGCATTGTGTGCCTGTAGAAACTTTGAGGTGAATACTTCTTTCTGATGGTTAGGTTCAGTATATATCCTTTCTAAACTCAACAAGGTTGGTTGCAATCTAGACTGGCTGTGTCCAGTCACCTCAATCTAATTTTCAATGACAAATATGTTGATTTATTTGTTTACAAACAAAGGGGCAAATTACTTTTTCTCAGGGCCAATATGGGTAATTGGTGACTTTCCCGATTGAATTAATGAAGTAAGGCTATGTTAAAGTAAACATAGTAAAAGCGATGTTTTATGTTTGTTTGGGTTTCCCTTGTCTAATAATACATTTTATTTAATTGTCTGAAACCATTCAGTGAGAGAACTATACAAAAAAAGAGGAATGGGGGCAAAAACCTTTTCACGGCACTGTATGTGTTGATCCATTTTAATTGTGATTTAGTTACTACAAAAGGTTGGTGCTACCAGTGCAAAGTCATAGTAATTTTTCCAAATTTAGACCCTTTAAATGGTCCTGTATTGAGCTTTACTTTATCTGATATCAGTCATTAGCCATTAACCCCCATGTTATTATAAATAATAAATAGTCATAGCCTTTATTCCTTTATCAGTCCAGAATAATTCTTATAATTTTCATCTGTGTATTATCACTCAATGTGCCTGACTGGTTTCCACAAATTGCTTATTTCATTCAACTATCCAATTTATATTTTGCACGTATATTGGAAGTAAAGTTTGATCTGTGGTTTGAAGCAATGCCTTATGTCTTGTTTATTTACTTACTTTGTAGAACATATTGATTGCTGTGTATGATTAGTAGTGTGTGCAGTCAAACACTGAGTCAAACACTGTTTGACTGTGGGGAAGAAATTTGTGCCATTTTATTGAGCTTGTATCTAAAGACATGTGCTTTCCATGCAGTGCAATGAAGGATTAAATTAAACTTTTTCTCATTTTCCTGTGTGTGGCATTTGGTCTGATAGTCATTTTATTTTATTTTGAGAGTGCAGAAGGACAGAAAGACCCCTAAGTGGGAGGAGGCCATGACACACAGGTTGCTTGTAAGATGGTAGGCCTGTCTTATTGTGTCATGAGAGAAAGTAATCAGTATTCCACTACATATTCTGAAAATATGAGTGTTCAACCCTTAACATGGCTATATAATCTGTCCCCACCTTGAGTACATTACACCACTACATGCACTATAATGCCATTTGTGCAGTGTGGCATCTGTTACACGATTAGGTTGGGCAAATCATTATTTGTGTTTGTCCAGTTTGTCCAGTTGTCCATTTACTATTGCATGATGTATTTGTCCGACTCCATTGTACTTAGCCTGCATTTATGTCCATAGCATTGTTAAAGTTTTAACTATTTAATAATACTAACATTATTTCATCATCCATCATCTGTTAAAACCATATGCTTGAAAACCTGAAAAAAATGTGTTGTCCCAAAATTCTTGATTTTTCTGCTTCATATGGGAAAAACATATTTCACCCATATTTCATGAAATATATCAGGAAAAATCATGATGACATCATAAAATGAATTAAATTGTAGAAAATGGAAAGTGAATATTTCACTGAAAATCAGGAAAAAACATATACTCCAGATCTGAAAAAAGTACAAATTTAATGCTTAAAATTACTGGGAATAATCTGCCTTCACTTCATGGAAGAAAATGTCATGAGAAATAACTTTAATGGAAGAACCTGAAGCTCTGGACCTGAAGAAAAATAATATCCAGTATTCTAGATTTTTCTGCTCAGAGTAATTGGAAATCATCTGCATTCACTAAATATGTAAGGAAAAAGTCATGAGAAAACCTTAAATGACAGAAAATTTAAACTGTTAAAGTCAAAATCAGGAAAAACCATGAGCTCTAGACATGGGAAGAATCTGCATTTATTAAATATGCAGGAAAAATACATGAGCAATAAATAGCAGAAAATGTCAACTAGAAAGAACATATTTCTCCCAAAATCAACAAAAACCACAAGCTTTGGCCCTGAACAATAAAATTCATTCAGTGTTTGAAAATCATCAGTGTTATCTAAAGTCATGAGAAATTACTTAAATGGCTTGAAAACTAGAAAAACATATTTCAATGAAAATCATGAAAAACTTAGTTAAAAAGTATAAAAATATCAGCTGTCACTAAATATGTCAGAATTGTGTCAGAAAATTAGTTACTCAACAGTTACTTAAATGGCAGAAAATGGGAAGAGCATATTTCATGCCACACCTGAACTGTCAGTGACTGGATGCACCTGCTTCAGAACTTTGTAAACGGAGATGGCGTAGTTCTCCGTCCAGGACTTTCTGCGCTTCTTGCCTCCCTTAATAGCAGACTTAGTCACAGCTTTCTTTGAGCCCTTCTTAGGCGCGGACTTAGGTTTTTAAAGAACTTTATTGATCAAGATCTCATTCACACAAAACAATACAATACGTTACAAAACAATTCAACTGATCATTTTGAAACAAAAGACATTTTACATAGCAGCTACAATTTGAGTTACACTATAGCTTAATTGCAGTCCATTTCAGCAGTGGGCGTTTTCTTTTAAGGCCAAGGGTCCGTTTCCCTTTCAAGTCAGTAATTATTTGTTTAAACTCACTCTCAAAGAACAACACGGTGCGGCATACTGTCAACTGTTGCATCTGTATACGACCCCCTAGGTTTCATTGCTCCCGATCTCCTTAAAGGGAAAAGGATCCTACAGGAAATGTGTACCACTCTCCGAGGAACTTAAGCCGTGGTGGGAGAGTTTGAGGAATCATTTCACCAATCTGAAAAAGCATACCCAGATATTACTTGCCTTCCAACTTCGTAAAGGTAGTCAACACGGAATTGCATCACTTCTCAGATGCAAACACCATTGGATATAATCAGTGCTCCTACCCCAGAATGAAGAATGGAAAAGGAGAAGTACATTGCGTTCTCATCACGGGAAAGTCTCACTGTCTTTCTCCCACAAGTCAAAAACAAAAGCCCAGATTGATAACCATACTTTGACTGTTGATTATGCCACGGGGGGAAATGCACTGGTACGGATCATTTTTCCGAAACGTTGGCACAACTGGTACTCTAGAACAATTAAGACTTTTTCAAAACACTGCAAGTCATATGACCCGAATAAACAATTAATACTGTTTCGAAACACGAACACAGCTGACTCTTAGGAACTATGAACACTGTTTCCAAACGCGCTGGCAGCTTACTGTTAGGAACAAGTAACTGTTTCAAAAACCTTGTGATGGGGACATCTGCAGGTGACATACATGTGTGTAATAAGAAGTAGTCTGCAATAAGTCTGCTTTGAAGAATTGGACCGTAGTGACTGGTAATAAACCAACGTAATATACTTCCTCAAAAGTCACTGAAATAAACAACTTTTATTAAGTAGCAACGACTTTGAAACAGGGTATTTTAGAGTAGGCCAAACACATTTATATGAAATGTTTTGGTTATTATGCTGCATGCAGCTTGCAGGAGGAAGCTATATTCGTGAAGTGAAAGAAGAGGCTACGTGTCATTTTAATAGGGTCATAAAATATACGCAGATTAGACTATGCAACCTCAAGATGTTTGAACTTTTTATATCCTGATGTAAACTACTTATTCAGTAGTTGCTATTTAATAAAAGCTTTGATACTACAGGGATTACAGTCAGGAATCTAAACCTAGGGACTCAGAATGGGTCAGTCCAAATGATGAATGTGAAAGCATTTCTTTTCAAGCACCATTTCGTAGACAGAAGAGCAGGGTAAAGAGAGAAGAAGCAAAAAGTGGAATAACATATAATAGTAAGTACTGCGTGAGAGTGTCGGTGTAAATGTATATTTTTGGTCAGAAGTATAAAGGTTTGCTCAACGTTTTTTCGGCTAGATAATGTAAAAATGGCAAGTAAGTAAGAAACAGTTCCTCGACTCGGTCTAAGTAAAAGTGAAAGTTAAATATCTGAAACGCCATTTTAAAGAAGGAGACAGATGAGAATGAAGTGAAAAAGAATACTTTTAACACCGTAAGTGTCTTTAACAGGTGGTTATTCTGCCTTGGGGGTGGTGTGCCGGGATAAAATCGCTGGGGGTTCATTTAGGCAAATGTAAAAAATGTGGAGCGTCCGCTTCAGCTTGTAGAGTCGTTGAACGGAATCACTTTGTACCGATAGCTAATCTTTTTATCGACAATCTTCTCAACTAATATCCGACAGACTATAGCAAAACTATGTTAAATCCGATTGTCCGAGGCGAAAACTGAATTGTGCATCCAGTTAGTGTACATATTTATGATGAACGATGCTCATTTAACGGACGTCACTTTCCTGCATTTATGTGACTTTTCAGGGGAAAAATGAAAAATAATAATAATGGAATGTTACATATTATAGGCTACATGTCGCAAAAGAATCTTCTACCCCTTATAATCATATTTTCATTTTAAAAAGTTGCAAAATGATGCATGTTAGCAAAACCGGCCATTAACGGTGTAATGTAGCCTGTGCTATCGAATATAATCGCTGTCGTAATATCAGTAATATCATGGCAAAATCCGTCAATATCTGTAGAGTCAATGTGATTTGACAGTCAATTACAGTCAATTCAAGAGCAGTGAGGCTGCACTGAAGGCGGGTGATGAGGGCCTTCCAGCATCTAGATACAAACATTGATTAATTCACTGGACCCACGATTTATTTACAAATATATATTTATTTGTTCGCAACATTAATTCTTCGTTCTGTGATTCAGACTACGCAAACCATTGATCGATCGCCAGAAAAGGGTGTTGATATTCATCAAGAACATTTAGGAACAGTCTTGAGCGTTTTTTGTTCTCAGATTAAAATGTCAGAGTAAAACTTTCCAACCACGTTACTCGAGGTGTTCAAACATTATAGAATCCAAGTTATATGGACATACATGCACAACCCTTTAATGATTTTTGATAATTTTTTAAATTAAATTATTACTTGGTGCCAATACAAAAGCTTTATTAATTGAATTTTGATCGGTTTCTGTGTCCATATTACACCTACAAACACATGAATGCCATTTTCGATCGTAAATGTCAAAAATCTTTCAACCACAACACTCAGCTTGTTGAACAAAGTTGTGTCCAAGTGATATTGACATGTGGGTACAGCCCTTTGATTTCCCTTCAATTTGGGCTCATGGCAACGAGGCAATTTTAACTGACGATCTGTTAAATGTCAGGGGGCTCAAGAACAAAAACAAAAATGTCGATAATGAAGCTGAAATGTTCATAATTTCTATTCCTGTGTGTTTACGGGTCGTTAGATCTGGGTCAGAACCGTTTCATGGTCAGTTCTGGTCAGGCATGTTCCAGTCTCCTGAGACAGGGGGCGCCATCTCAGAAATGAGTCTCTCTGGGGAGCCAGAGACCAGTGCTGGAACCCCCAGCCCGAAAAGCAAGAGGTATGAATACATGGAACAGATTCTACTTTAATAAATACATTATAAATGAGTTAGACCTGCAATAAGAGGATGAGGTTAACTGGAAGCTCTGTCTCCATGTGCTGTGAATTAGAGCTGCGGTAAGAGGATGAGGTTAACTGGAAGCTCTGTCTCCATGTGCTCTGAGTTAGAGCTGCAGTAAGAGGATGAGGTTAACTGGAAGCTCTGTCCCTCTATGTCCTGTGAGTTGGAGCTGCAGTAAGAGGATGAGTTTAACTGGAAGCTCTGTCTCCATGTGCTGTGAGTTAGAGCTGCAGTAAGAGGATGAGTTTAACTGGAATCTCTGTCTCCCTGTGCTGTGAGTTAGAGCTGCAGTAAGAGGATGAGTTTAACTGGAAGCTCTGTCTCCATGTGCTGTGAGTTAGAGCTGCAGTAAGAGGATGAGGTTAACTGGAAGCTCTGTCTCCATGTGCTCTGAGTTAGAGCTGCAGTAAGAGGATGAGGTTAACTGGAAGCTCTGTCTCCATGTGCTGTGAGTTAGAGCTGCAGTAAGAGGATGAGTTTAACTGGAAGCTCTGTCTCCATGTGCTGTGAGTTAGAGCTGCAGAAAGAGGATGAGTTTAACTGGAAGCTCTGTCTCCATGTACTGTGAGTTAGAGCTGCAGTAAGAGGATGAGTTTAACTGGAAGCTCTGTCTCCATGTACTGTGAGTTAGAGCTGCAGTAAGAGGATGAGTTTAACTGGAAGCTCTGTCTCCATGTGCTGTGAGTTAGAGCTGCAGTAAGAGGATGAGGTTAACTGGAAGCTCTGTCTCCATGTGCTCTGAGTTAGAGCTGCAGTAAGAGGATGAGGTTAACTGGAAGCTCTGTCTCCATGTGCTTTGAGTTAGAGCTGCAGTAAGAGGATGAGGTTAACTGGAAGCTCTGTCTCCATGTACTGTGAGTTAGAGCTGCAGTAAGAGTATTTTAAGGTGAGAGATTGAAGTGCTTTCTCAGCTAAAGGTGATTTTCTAATTCTTGTTCCTTCTTGTTGCCTCTGCACCTCAAGTTCCCACGTTGTGTTTTATAAGTCAGTATTGTATATTGCTGTTTCTTACAACCTGTAGAAATTGAAATCTTGCTAGGAAAATTGTTTTTCCCACAGTTTTCCTTATCACCAAGGTAATTCTGTAAATTAAGTATTCTTAGTAGGACAGTATGAGAATAAGCTGGGTTTATGTCAGAAACTATTTGATGGCACCTTGAACTGCTGGGCTGTTTTCACCAAATCATGTTTTAAAACAAATCTGCAATGTCTCTATTCTCTAATAGGATGCAGAGTGAAAGAGCAGGGTCACCTGTACCCAGCTGTGTGTCAATGAAGAGTGACCGGTCAATGGAACAACCCATAAAATTCAGTGGAGGATTTACAGGTGATCCAAGGTAAGAAAACGGGTACAGTTTTACACTGCAGTATCGTTATGTTTATCTGTCACTGGCAACATACAAGTGTAGGTGGGGTGTACCACATCACATTCAGGTGTGAGAGCTGCAGTAAGAGGATGAGGTTAACTGGAAGCTCTGTCTCCATGTGCTGTGAGTTAGAGCTGCAGGAAGAGGATGAGGTTAACTGGAAGCTCTTTCTCCATGTGCTGTGAGTTAGAGCTGCAGTAAGAGGATTAGGTTAACTGGAAGCTCTGTCTCCATGTGCTGTGTGTTAGAACTGCAGTAAGAGGATGAAGTTAACTGGAAGCTCTGTCTCCATGTGCTGTGAGTTAGAGCTGCAGTAAGAGAATGAAGTTAACTGGAAGCTCTGTCTCCATGTGCTGTGAGTTAGAGCTGCAGAAAGAGGATGAGGTTAACTGGAAGCTCTGTCTCCATGTGCTGTGAGTTAGAGCTGCAGTAAGAGGATGAGTTTAACTGGAAGCTCTGTCTCCATGTGCTGTGAGTTAGAGCTGCAGTAAGAGGATGAGTTTAACTGGAAGCTCTGTCTCCATGTGCTGTGTGTTAGAACTGCAGTAAGAGGATGAGTTAACTGGAAGCTCTGTCTCCATGTGCTGTGAGTTAGAGCTGCAGTAAGAGAATGAAGTTAACTGGAAGCTCTGTCTCCATGCGCTCTGAGTTAGAGCTGCAGTAAGAGGATGAGGTTAACTGGAAGCTCTGTCTCCATGTGCTTTGAGTTAGAGCTGCAGTAAGAGGATGAGGTTAACTGGAAGCTCTGTCTCCATGTACTGTGAGTTAGAGCTGCAGTAAGAGTATTTTAAGGTGAGAGATTGAAGTGCTTTCTCAGCTAAAGGTGATTTTCTAATTCTTGTTCCTTCTTGTTGCCTCTGCACCTCAAGTTCCCACGTTGTGTTTTATAAGTCAGTATTGTATATTGCTGTTTCTTACAACCTGTAGAAATTGAAATCTTGCTAGGAAGATTGTTTTTCCCTCAGTTTTCCTTATCACCAAGGTAATTCTGTAAATTAAGTATTCTTAGTAGGACAGTATGAGAATAAGCTGGGTTTATGTCAGAAACTATTTGATGGCACCTTGAACTGCTGGGCTGTTTTCACCAAATCATGTTTTAAAACAAATCTGCAATGTCTCTATTCTCTAATCGGATGCAGAGTGAAAGAGCAGGGTCACCTGTACCCAGCTGTGTGTCAATGAAGAGTGACCGGTCAATGGAACAACCCATAAAATTCAGTGGAGGATTTACAGGTGATCCAAGGTAAGAAAACGGGTACAGTTTTACACTGCAGTATCGTTATGTTTATCTGTCACTGGCAACATACAAGTGTAGGTGGGGTGTACCACATCACATTCAGGTGTGAGAGCTGCAGTAAGAGGATGAGTTTAACTGGAAGCTCTGTCTCCATGTGCTTTGAGTTAGAGCTGCAGTAAGAGGATGAGTTTAACTGGAAGCTCTGTCTCCATGTGCTGTGAGTTAGAGCTGCAGTAAGAGGATGAGGTTAACTGGAAGCTCTGCCTCCATGTGCTGTGAGTTATAGCTGCAGTAAGAGGAAGAGGTTAACTGGAAGCTCTGTCTCCATGTGCTGTGAGTTAGAGCTGCAGTAAGAGGATGAGGTTAACTGGAAGCTCTGTCTCCATGTGCTGTGAGTTAGAGCTGCAGTAAGAGGATGAGGTTAACTGGAAGCTCTTTCTCCATGTGCTGTGAGTTAGAGCTGCAGTAAGAGGATGAGGTTAACTGGAAGCTCTGTCTCCATGTGCTGTGAGTTAGAGCTGCAGTAAGAGTATTTTAAGGTGAGAGATTGAAGTGCTTTCTCAGCTAAAGGTGATTTTCTAATTCTTGTTCCTTCTTGTTGCTGCTGCACCTCAAGTTCCCATATTGTGTTTTATCAGTCAGTATTGTATATTGCTGTTTCTTACAACCTGTAGAAATTGAAATCTTGCAAGGAAAATTATTTTTCCTACAGTTTTCCTTATCACCAAGGTAATTCTGTAAATTAAGTTTTCTTATTAGGACAGTATGAGAATAAGCTAAGTTTTCATGTCAGAAACTATTTGATGGCACCTTGAACTGCTGGGCTGTTTTAAAACAAATCTGCAATGTTTCTATTCTCTAATAGGATGCAGAGTGAAAGAGCAGGGTCACCTGTACCCAGCTGTGTGTCAATGAAGAGTGACCGGTCAATGGAACAACCCATAAAATTCAGTGGAGGATTTACAGGTGATCAAAGGTAAGAAAACGGGTACAGTTTTACAATTCATTATCATTATGTTTATCTGTCAATGGCAACATTTGAGTGTAGGTGGGGTGTACCACAAAATAGTCAGGTGTGAGAGCTGCAGTAAGGGGATGAGGTTAACTGGAAGCTCTGTCTCCATGTGCTGTGAGTTACAGCTGCAGAAAGAGGATGAGGTTAACTGTAAGCTCTGTCTCCATGTGCTGTGAGTTAGAGCTGCAGTAAGAGGATGAGGTTAACTGGAAGCTCTGTCTCCATGTGCTGTGAGTTAGAGCTGCAGTAAGAGGATGAGGTTAACTGGAAGCTCTTTCTCCATGTGCTGTGAGTTAGAGCTGCAGTAAGAGGATGAGGTTAACTGGAAGCTCTGTCTCCATGTGCTGTGTGTTAGAACTGCAGTAAGAGGATGAAGTTAACTGGAAGCTCTGTCTCCATGTGCTGTGAGTTAGAGCTGCAGTAAGAGAATGAAGTTAACTGGAAGCTCTGTCTCCATGTGCTGTGAGTTAGAGCTGCAGAAAGAGGATGAGGTTAACTGGAAGCTCTGTCTCCATGTGCTGTGAGTTATAGCTGCAGTAAGAGGATGAGGTTAACAGGAAGCTCTGTCTCCATGTGCTGTGAGTTAGATCTGTAGTAAGAGGATGAGGTTAACTGGAAGCTCTGTCTCCATGTGCTGTGAGTTAGAGCTGCAGTAAGAGGATGAGGTTAACTGGAAGCTCTGTCTCCATGTGCTGTGAGTTAGAGCTGCAGTAAAAGTCTCTTATGGTGAGAAATTGAAGTGCTTTCTCAGCAACTACGTGATATTCTCAATCTTCTTCCTTCGTGTTGTCTCTGCATCTGAAGTTCCCACATTGTGTTTTATATGTCAGTATTGTATATTGCTGTTCCTAACAACCTGTAGAAATTGAAATCCTGCAAGGAAAATTGGTTTTCCCCCAGTTTTATTTTTCTCAAAGGTAATTCTGTAAGATAAGTTTTCTTGGTTGGACAGCATGAGAGTATTGTCAGGGAGGTGAGGATTTAAGAAAAATAATGATTCTCTGAATCCAGGGTGTTCTAATAATTAAAGCCCTCGTTTAACGCCCGGCACTCTGAATACCGAACACAAGTGACACTAGCTACTGAAACTCCTCACCTAACCAACAGGTAATAAGTTAAACTTGGTTTACTTACATAATTACTGTTAAAAATAATAACCATAAATGAAATAACCAAGTTTGTTCATAGAAATGAGCAGTGTGGTGGATCAACTTTTATCAGAAATATATACAGTATATACACTTGCAAATCAAATTGTGTAAAATGTTTATTTGATAATTACAACACTAAGACAAGAACAAACAGGAAAATTTAGGATCATAGATGAATGAAATGAAGATTACCCAGCCAATACTTGTCTCTGCTGTGGAATACAGCCAAACCAAAAAGCAAAGTAAATCCCAAATACATTAGCATGTGATGGTTCAGATATGGAAATGGGAAACCCAAAGTTCCGCAGACGGCAGATAACAGGTCGTTAACAGGAGGCACCATTTGGCCCTGGTCGGATGCAGCAACATCCCTTTGTAATTCTAATACACATTCTCAAACACTGTGCCGCTCTCCAAAACTGTCTCCCAACAGAAGGGACCAGTGATCATAAAGTACACAAACACACGCAGGCATAAACTCGCACACACAGACACACACACAAACGCTCCAGAAGGGGAAGGAGCCAGAGGGAGAGAGACAGGTGATAGCCCCCTGTGGTTGGGCATGTTCATCAAAGGATTCTACATTTGGGGGCATCTTAGGGCTTACCAACAACAAAGAGGGTCGTACTAGCCCAATTCTGCTTTTAACTGGTAACCCCAAATGTACATCCATTTTGGCTGTCATAAGTGTTTCGTTTTAGTTTCTGAGTAAAGCTCTGCTCCTTGCCATGCTTGAAAAGCCTGTTAGCCCCTTTGATCACTAGATTGGAGGTGTTTATGAAGTAGAGGGACCATTTGTCCATCTGAGGCTGTGTCTGGGTGCATGGCAAGGGACCTTAAAAGAAGGGAGCAGGGTAAATAACCATAAGATGCATGTTGCTCTCCCGACAGTACCATGTCACATTCAGGTGTAGGTGTGGTGTACCATGTCACATTCAGGTGTAGGTGGGGTGTACCATGTCACATTCAGGTGTAGGTGGGGTGTCCATGTCACATTCAGGTGTAGGTGGGGTGTACCATGTCACATTCAGGTGTAGGTGGGGTGTACCATGTCACATTCAGGTGTAGCTGGGGTGTCCCATGTCACATTCAGGTGTAGGTGGGGTGTACCATGTCACATTCAGGTGTAGGTGGGGTGTCCCATGTCACATTCAGGTGTAGCTGGGGTGTCCCATGTCACATTCAGGTGTAGGTGGGGTGTACCATGTCACATTCAGGTGTAGGTGGGGTGTACCATGTCACATTCAGGTGTAGTTAGTTATTATTTTACAGAACCTTATTACAGCAGCATAGTAAGAAACTGCCTCTTAAACCCCCACCCACCACCGCCCTCTTTTCCCATGCTGTTGAGAGAGGGTGCATCGGTGATGATATTTCTTGAAAGGTTTAAATCGTGTTTTCTAGTGCTTGAAGATACAGTTAAATTAGAGGAATGTGTAATCTAGTCTCATTATAAGGAAGTGAAAAATTAGTTTGACACCCTAAAGGGTATTTCCTTGGTTAATTATATGGTTAGGTATGTTTTACCCACAGGTTCACTGTTTGATATAAGTATGAGTGACCCAACCTACCCCCAAACACCCCAGCCCCACAAACCCCCCCCCCGCGTGGGTGTACCTGGTTTTTACAAGACAGAGGTCTAATGATTGAGCTTCTCTAAAACATTTTAATGCACTCTTCTTATGTATTTTTTCTTAATTCACTGTTTCTTTCTGTCGGATCTCTGATTCCTCACAAACCTCTTTGCAGGGTCCAGCAATCAGCAGAGTCCAGCTGTCTGGAACAGAAGAGTCCAGAGAGGAGAGAGCAGTGTATGGATGTAAACCCCACAAAAAAGGTGTGATATCTCTTTATCTATGTATTAATCATCATGGGGTTTGGCTTGGAGAATACTCTTTATTTCACCTCTCTTTTCAGGCTCATAACTATTAGAATGACTAACCTCTCACTCTGATATTGTGTATAATAAGGTTAAATTCAAGTTCTCTGCTAAAAAACACGAATTCTGATGAATCACAATCTCACACAAATTACAGTAAAGGCACATGTTTGTTATGGGATTCAAACTCCCAGCAGCACTGTTACTGGCTATGGCAGGAAGTCCACACTGGCAATGTAACACCTGTTATGGGACTCAAACTCCCAGCAGCACTGCAACTGGCTATGGCAGGAAGTCCACATTGGTAATGTAACAGCTGCTATGGGACTCAAACACCCAGGAGCATTGTTAATGGCTGTGGCCTAGACGATTACTTAGAGATGGCAAACCAAAAACACAGACACGATACATGCCTGCTGGTGGTGCACAGCGCCCTCTTTTAGAAAACCAGAGAAGTAAAATAACAGGTGACTAGCTGTATAAAGAGGGACTTAATGCAATGTTAGTATCAGGACCATCATTACTCCTTTTCAATGGTTTCAAAAATGTGAGTGGAGCAATGAAAATGGTAAAACTGCTTAGCTGACTATCATGCAATCATTTGACATTGAACAACAGCCGTAGATGGAAACCTTATTGATATCAGATTAACTAGATACATCCTTCTTCTAGCACAGAACTAGATAAAGGGCCCTGAAGGTATCACTCAGTGCTACTGGAACTGAGCGACATTAATGATGTTCACTTCATAGTGTGCTCTGAATGAGCCATTTGTGCTCCCTTTCCCTTTTGGCACTTCACAGAGTTACTGCAAAGGGTCCATGCACACAGGGTGTAGGGTGCAGGGAACACACTCATAGGGTGTAGGGTGCAGGTAACATACTCACAGGAGTAGGGTACAGGGAACACACTCACAGGGTATAGGGTACAGGGAACACGCTCACAGGGTTGAGGGTGTAATGAACACACTCACAGGGTATAGGTTGCAGAGAACACACTCACAGGGTGTAGGGTGCAGGGAACACGCACACAGGGTGTAGGGTGCAGGGAACACACTCACAGGGTGTAGGGTGCAGGGAACACACTCACAGGGTGTAGGGTACAGGGAACATGCTCACAGGGTTGAGGGTGTAATGAACACACTCACAGGGTGTATGTTGTAGGGAACACACTCCTCGTTTGGAGCACAACACAAGAATAAACACAGAGCTGGAATGTGGTTTCAGCCAATCATCCAGGACCAGATTCATCCCTTTTATCAGAAGCATTTTAAATGTTACTTCAGCCTTTTCTGGGGCATAAAAAATTCCTGGGACTGAAAAATGGCGAGCATTTGGGAACCTGAGAATCTGCAGCAGACATGGAGAGCACAGTTTGTCTTGCATAATGATATGCAGCAGTCTATTTATCCAGATTCACAAAACAATTCAATTACTCTCAGGGAAAGCATGATTAATCTGAACTACTGCCTCTACAAAGTCATCAATCAAAAGCAAAAGCTGAACTTCAAAGAACTGGAGTGAATTATTGCACATCTCTTTATGTGTTTATTTCAGTCACTCTGATACAGCACACCTCTTCATGTGTTTATTTCAGTCTTTCTGATACAGCACACCTCTTCATGTGTTTATTTCAGTCACTCTGATACAGCACATCTCTTTATGTGTTTATTTCAGTCACTCTGATACAGCACACCTCTTCATGTGTTTATTTCAGTCACTCTGATACAGCACACCTCTTCATGTGCTTATTTCAGTCTCTCTGATACAGCACACCTCTTCATGTGTTTATTTCAGTCACTCTGATACAGCACATCTCTTCATGTGTTTATTTCAGTCTCTCTGATACAGAACACCTCTTCATGTGTTTATTTCAGTCACTCTGATACAGCACATCTCTTCATGTGTTTATTTCAGTCTCTCTGATACAGCACACCTCTTCATGTGTTTATTTCAGTCTCTCTGATACAGCACAAATCTTCATGTGCTTATTTCAGTCACTCTGATACAGCACACCTCTTCATGTGTTTATTTCAGTCACTCTGATACAGCACACCTCTTCATGTGTTTATCTCAGTCACTCTGATACAGCATTCCTCTTCATGTGTTTATTTCAGTCTCTCTTATACAACACACCTCTTCATGTGTTTATTTCAGTCTCTCTGATACAGCACACCTCTTCATGTGTTTATTTCAGTCACTCTGATACAGCACACCTCTTCATGTGTTTATTTCAGTCTCTCCAGCGCACTCTGATGAAGTTGAAGAAGGAGGAGTTGAAACAGTTTCAGAGCCATCTGAGTCAGGATTACCCAGAATGCACTGAGAGACAACAGGAGGACCTTGAGGCCCTGCATGTAGTTGAGAAGATGCTGGAGACCTGTGGCAGTGAGAGATCTCTGAAGATCACACTCCACATCCTGAGGACCATAAAGCAGAAGGATCTCACTGACTCACTGGAGAGAGATGAGCAGAAGAGTAAGACACTATTTTGTGTAAATCAGTCATTAATATATCAGTATTAGCAACCGTAAACAAGCCACTAAAGAGTGAGTGTGTTTGTGCTGTGACTATTCCTTAGTAAACCTGGCCCTGAGAGAGATGTGCAACACACAGGCCCCTTATGTAAGGATATAAATGTTGGAAAAAGCTCATTAATGCAGATTTAAAAAGCTGTGGCAGAATCAGTTTAGCAGTTTAATGTCTGAAAGAGAAGCAGACAGAGCAAAGTACTGATTTAAAGCTTTGATCATGCACTGACCAATCAGGATGTTTTCCACATTCCCTTTAAATGAGTGGATGCTAAAGGTAGCAACAGCTCTAGATGCCAGATTCAAGGACCTCAGGTGCCTGCCCAGAGCAGAGAGGGAAGAGGTGTGGTGAAAGCTGAGTGAGGTGCTGAAGGCCAGAGAACGTGCATCACAGCCCTCCAGAGAGGAAATGGAACCAGCGCCACTGTCATGCGAAATTTTATCCCCCCCCGAGAAAATCTATCCCCCCTGACGCAACAATGGGTTCTGAACAGCTGACAGCGTCCGTTGCTATAAGGAGGCAAGGATGACCTAACATTTAGAATGTTAGGGGGTTAAATCGCTCGCAGTTGTACACGAGTTTACCACAGAATTTACTCTAGGAAGAGAGCAGGATTTAATCATTTTACAGGAGATTTTTACAAGAAATGAGGATGTATTTGTATTTGATGTATAAGTTGATGGTAACTCAAAGTTTTCTACACTGAAGCTGACCGTTAATATGACTATCTGACAAGTTGTGCCTGAAAGCGTTGGCTTGCCGGTATTATTGCTAGCATAGCTAGTTTATTTTTTGCCTACCAAAGATAAACTTACAAGACATACTTTAACTACACATGTGCAGGTAACCAGTAGCTGATAACGAGGGAAAACGGTATCCGTCTTTCAATGTCAAGATAAAAAACATAAAAAACAATTGAAAAGGCAGACGGTGTGTTTCAGAGAAACGTAAAGCTATTAAAATGCTAAATAGCGATAGCGAACACAACTAGATCACATATTTTCAGTATTTTTCATTATATTTGCCCCCTGGCCAGAATTTTGAACGACACCACCAGCCAGGTTGAATCTTTAGGTTTACCACTATTGTTTGCTTTCCGCTGTAATTTCACCAAAGACCTTTCACTCATACTTAAAAAACATGCCCCTTTGTAAAATGTGTATTTGCCTTTTAGTTTATTGTTTCTAAATTGAGAATATGATAGTGCTGCGGTTTAATGTTATACCAGAGTTTGATATCGATAAGGAGTATGGAATGCCCATTTCACGTGTGTAAGTTGCTTACTTCCACTATACCAGGCCTGGCCAACCTGCGGCTCACAAGCTGCATGCGGCTCTTTGCCTGATTTCATGCGGCTCTTACGTTCATGTCGAATTTTGTGTGTTTTTTTTTTTAATGTGTATGTGTACACGAGTTCGCTTAGCTTGAGTTCAATACGGTATTTTCATCTCACGCACATGCGCGTTTGACGCAAATTTTTGGGAGGGAAAACCTAATTGTTGAGTATTGTGTCAAGTTCGCCCTCAAAATGGCAGGGAAAAAATGCACAGCAAAACAAAAATATGAAGATGAACACGGGACTTTTTTTAACAGAGTGAGAGATTATTTCTTTTTTTTTTTTGTTGAACGTAATGGCAAGCCATTCTGCCTTATATGTCAGGCGTCATTAGCGCATTTCAAGGCTTCAAATCTTCTGCGCCACTTCAGTTTACTCCATGCTAATATCGACCAGGAATTTCCAAAGGGTACTGAACTTCGCAAGCACAAGCTGGTCATTTTGAAAAGTCAGGCAGAAAAGCATGTTGATGTGTGACATTTACAGTAAATCTGGCTGAGCAGAGGTCTGTGTGTGAGAGAGAGCGAGAGAGTGAGAGGAAGGGATGGGCGTAGTTCATGTGTGCCCATGTGTATGATGTGGCTCTTTGCAGTAACACAGTAAAAAATGTGGCTCTTAGTCTCTGACTGGTTGGCCACCCCTGCACTATACTGACCAATAGAACAGGGAACATGCTAATTTACTTTTTATGTGTAACTCATTTTGGCTGTTAAAATGTAAAATCTGACTGACGTCAATGGGTTCAAGTTCAGTGGTTGAGCTAAAAATGGTTTCATGACCATAAAAAAAGTTTCATTATTTAACTTTTTTCCGCTTCAGTGAATAACTAAAATTGTGATCAAGTCTTTATAAAGGTTAAATAATTGTTGAAAAAAGGATTTACTAATAAACTGATTCAAATTCTGCTTCAGCAGCATGCAACTCATGTCTTTGTTAAGATAGTTTCGTAGAAATGTTTGAGTAGCTATGCTGCTTCACCTCACCAACCACATACACATTTATCCACCCCTTTTTACATCTTACATATAACATCTTCCATTAAACTACATGAATTTAGAAACAGGATTAGGATATGCTTGAGCTTAAATGTCAATCATATGCTTTTACATCTAATCAAACTTCAACCCAATCTTGCAGGCAGGGTAACCTGGAGACTGTGGTCAGTTGTGTAGAGATTGATTCCTTAAACATTCAGAAGTACCTTGACATATTTGTCCTCCTGACTTTGCAATACACCATGATTTATTAAAATGGAGTCCTATCTACAGTATTTCTGGCTACAAACCAAAATTGACTGCTCCAAAGCAGATGGAACATGCTATTTAATAAATAGCCACCATAAAGAGTCCCCTTAGGTACAGAAAAGATCTATATTATAAGCAGGCCTACAATCAATACAACAGTCAATGTTGGTGAAGACAAAAACCTTTGTTGAGGATTCAGTTGTCTAGGAGAATAGCTTATGTATAAATATAATGTACACAACAGTACAACTGAGGGTGTGAATATTTCTTCCTTGAATGTCATGTCAAATATAACTGGATGGTAACAAACAATGTAGAAAAGCGATGCGTGGATATCCGTGCAGTTTCTGTAGGCCCAGCATTCCTTTCTATCCACATACCACCTGCCATGAAAGAAACACAATGATGGAAAAAGATTATTTACAGTCATTTTAAGGACATAACTAACTAAACAAAACGACCTGTTTAAATTGTAAAGCCTTGTAGTAAAGCCTTTGCCTGCTCTAGCCAATTTTCATTTTGGCATCTAATCCCTTGTTTTCTAGTTTCTAAGGAGAGTACAATTCAATTTTGGTATTTAAATGTGTTATTCCTATGCCCTTTCTCATTAAAGTCTAACTTGATGACCGTGTACTACTGTCTTCCATAGTCAGAAAGGAGAGAACAGAGGACCTAATCTGAGAGGACACCATTGAGAAGTAATGACAAAAATGACTGAACTGTTCTAGGGCATACAAATAATATATGTAAGCCAGTCGAGATGTATGTAAGTGTTTGTGGTTCTGCAACCTTGAGATGCAAAAAATAACAGCTTGGAAACATTTCAAAAACTATGTCAGCTTGTATTTCTCTGACGCTCAGGTTGTACAATTGTATAAATTGTATTTATGTTGGAATTGGACACTTATTGATGAAGGCTAGGAGAAAAATTGGAAGGGCCAGTAAAGAACAGGGACATTTTGATACAGAAAGGATTCATCCATGTTGCTGTATAGTTCTTGCAAGATAGACTGGGATACTTACAGTGTCCAATGCACACATTCAGATGAGCAAGAACCTCAATAATACAGGGTTGCGGTATGTGATTGCAGATCTGTGAAATCTGACCTCGACAACATTACTTGCGAACTTTGGGAGTTTGGGAAATTGTGATGCTACACCAGTTAAAAACTATTATTTCAGTGTATATGAATCCTACGAAATGAAACTGCAGTTTTGGTGCAATTTATTATCTCTATTTCTCAGAGATCATATTTTTTTCTAACATAGTATTGCAAGAGAGTTGGTAATATTGGTTTGAAACAAGTTTGTAACAAGAGAAACCATTTCAGAACAAGTTTCAGAACAAGTTTCCTCCTACTCTTCTGTGCGGATTTTACATGGAATTACCCACTGTTAACAGAACCATTCGTACCATTATAATTATACCTGATCCATTTTAAAAAAAAAAATATGTTAACATCGAGCATTAAAATGTAAAGGTGGATAGCCTAGATTGAATACAATCATATTGGGGCAGAGGGACAGGGCTTGGTCCTGTTACAGGGAAGAGAAAAAACTGTTAAGGGAGATTAATAAAAACGGATAGAAAGCAATTTCACCTGAAGATTGGTTGTACAGATTTGTTTACACTGGATATCCAGCTCTGATTAAAAATAGTCCGACACAGTTAAAAATAAGTACATATACAGCAAACTATGTGGATAAACCGCAAAGTTGTAGCTTTTCATCTTTACTAGGAATGAAAATATGTATCATTATCATTTGAAATTACTCTCTCCTACCATTTATCCTCATTTAGCAATTCACGTATGTAGATTTCTTCTGAGTTTGGCGAGGCATGTTTTAAAAAACACAACTACACATTACCTACTTCACTTGACTTGTGCAGGTTAACTGTGCAGTTAAACAGGTGTTTTCATGCATCATCTCTTAAATATACCCCAGTAATTTCCCATTAGTTTTAATCTTTTTTTCTTCTTCAACATTTTCGTTTCTAGGGGCATTACAGGTATTAGTTACCATTAGTCTTTACATTTGTAGGCTTAATTAAATTGTGGGATTGTAGTAAATGATACGAACCTTCTGCTAGCTTGATTGGTATTGGCTATTGGTAGCAAAATTATATTGTTAGTCAATTTAAAGCTATGCGACATTTATATTTAATCAAATCACTAATCAAAACACGTTGACGTTACTTTCAGGGTTGGCAAACTTCCAGAGTTGCGGCCTGGTTCCTCAGATAGCATTTTAATAGTTGATATTAAAAAACTTTGAGCATTTAGGCCATAGATATTTCCATAAATGATGCTCCTATATAACGGTCAGGTCAGGCTGTGGTGATAGATAGCTAGATGATTTGTGTAGTACAGGGGTGTCCAAACTTTTTTCAAAGAGGGCCAGATGATGAGGTGAACATGCATGAGGGCCAACCATTCTGCCTGACATTCTTTGAACCATTAAAATTAAATGCAAATTAACTATTTATGGAAATTTTATTCCAAACATCATACATTTCATTTCATACATGTATGACAAATCTAAACAGGTCTTACCAAAATCACTCTACTTTTAATATCTAAAGGCCATACAGGATGAAACGTGCTAAACTGGGGGAAAAAAAATTCAGGAAGCTGAAATATATCAAAGATTCATTTTAAACATGACATGTTATTGGTAATTGTTGTTGCCTATCAACTTTCAAGTTCAAGACATGAACAGGAACATAACACCAACATTCAACTTATAATGAAGTGCAAATTCCATGTATTCAAATATATTTATAACTGATTTTGACGAACACAAAACAAATTAAATTAACTGAGATTTTGCAATTTATTCATCTCAGATTACCAAAACAAATAATTTGCTTGCACAAATGTTTTGTCAGTCAAAAATATGTGCTCCAGTCACGAGAACAGGGAGTGCAGAAAGGTGCAGAATTGCATCATGAGCAAAGGGAAATGGAGCAGAAAGTGAACAGAGGACTAACAACTTTACATCATCCCCACACACAGTAAACATATGGCAGCTCCATACAACACCATCCAGGTTACGCTCAGCACTAGAGTGGCACATAAACACAGTCAAAATAAATAGTGAGATGGAGGGCTTGACTCAGCTGGGATAGCCCCAGGGTAAGAGAGAGGAGGGATTTCAAACCAAATCACTGCTTTAATGTGAAGGGTGATACTGAGATCTGGACTGCAGCACATAGGCCAGGTCTGGTTCAAAGGCAGTGGTTGTGATGCGCAAAATGTCACGCAAGTGAGAGTCACTTAGTCTTGTCCTCACGGTTTTTGTTAAAGTTCATAACAGAGAATGTTTTCTCGCACAGATATGTTGAGCCAAACAAGCTCAGCATTTTCTTTGCAACTGTTTGAATCTCTTGAAACCTGCCTTTTTCAAGTTGACGGTAAAAGTTCACTAGAGAGAGCTGTTGGTGATGACTGCGTAATTCGCTATCACACTGTAGGTCAATGAGCTCGAGCTGCAGCTGACCCGGGACATCAACGGGGTCAGTGGAGAATGGAGAGGAGAAAAGCCTGATCTCCTTTTCAATAGCTGCAAAATCTTGAAAGCGCTGTTTAAACTCCTCAGCCAGAGATGCAATGTCTGCCGCATACCTTCTTGTTTGCGCACTGATACTGTCCTGAGGAAAACTGTTCATTATTTCCTGCAGCGCTGAAAAATGAGCGGTATTAGGCTGTGCTTGTGACAATTGCCTTTGAAAAAGCTGCAACTTTGTTTCAAATGCTTTGATGTGTGAATACAGCTGGTTCACCGCTGCATCTTGCCCCTGAAGACTCGTGTTTAATGCATTCAGATACTTTGTCATATCAACTAAAAACCCCAAATCAGCTAGCCAAATTGGATCAGATAGTTCTGACATCAGTTGAGCATTATCTGCCAAGAATTGTCCAATTTCCCTCCTGAGAGAGAAGAAACGCTGCAGCGCAGACCCCCGACTGAGCCATCTTACATCGGTGTGATATAAAACATCACCGTACTCAGCCTGGATGTCGAGTAGAAACTGTTTAAACTGGCAGTGGGACAGGGCTTTTGAGTGAATAAAATGAATAGCCTTTATCACCGGTTTCATGACATGGTCATATTTTAAATGTTTAGCGCAGAGAACTTGTTGATGAATGATACAATGAAGTTTAATGGCTTTGCCTCCATCTTCGCTCACCTTGTTGCAGATTAGGGTTGATAATCCACTTCGTTCACCGGCCATAGCAGGTGCGCCATCAGTAATAATCCCAGTGACTTTTTTCCAAGGCAGCTTCATGTCATCCACGGCAGAACTAACAGAAACAAATAAATCCGTTCCTCTTGTTCTGTCCATAAGACTCTGGAGGTCAAGTAGCTCTTCAGTCACGTTGATTTCATCGTCTACCCCTCTCAGAAAAATAAGCAATTGAGCGGTGTCCAATGCGTCCGTGCTTTCATCACAGGCTATTGAAAAGAAGTCAAAATTCACTCCTTTGGCCCCCAACTGTCTCTTAATGTCTGCTGAAATATCTTCAATTCGTCACGCTACGATGTTACGCGCCAGGCAAACGTTGGTAAACTCTTGCTTCTTCTCGGGGGCAGATATTCTCAGCTATTTTCATCACACATTCTTTTATGAATTCACCTTTGGCAAAAGATTTGCAGTGCTTTGCAATCAACGTTGCCACCTCGTAGCTCGCCTTTGTGGCATTTTCATTTGACTCGCGGGCTCTTGTGAAAAAGTGCTGCTGTGATGATAAAACAGCTTGGAGTTGCTTCAATTTTCGGTGCGGTCGCTCTCTGTTAGTCTGTCGTAGACGTTAGCATGTTTCGTCTGGTAGTGTCGCTTAACATTGAATTCCTTATAAACAGCCACAGTCTCTTGGCAAATCAGGCAAACACAGTTGTTCCGTATTTCAGTGATAAAATAATCCAGTTTCCACCTGTCCTGGAAGCGTCGGCCCTCGCAATCAACTTTCCTTTTCTTATTAATGGTCGCCATTTTTGAAGGTTCAGAAGTCATCATGCTGCCACCTCGTGGAGAAACATATTTTTTTACGTTTTTTTTTTTATATGTGTATTTATACCCTGGTCACAAATGCTGGCGAGCCACAAGTGGATTTTGTGATAGAGGCTGTGGGCCGTATGAAATTTGACTGCGGGCAATTGGCCCCCGGGCCGGACTTTGGACATGCCTGCTTTAGATTATAATATTTTATATAAGTGAGTAGAATCGACGCTATTTCCAGTGAGGTTTCTGCGCGCAGTTCGGCAGTGTGTGGTAAATCCTGGAAGCGGATCTCCCAAAACTCGTCCACTCCAGTATTGTTTTTTCCCCACGATTTTCTTTTCCTTGTTCATCCTTAACCAACTAAATTGTGCGACAATGTGACGCTCAGCCGAGGCTGTCGGGATCTTTTAGAAAACGCTGAACAAACCGATTGCTGGGGGCAGCGAACTGTTTCCTTCGCAATTCCAAGACCCCGGCGACAAGAGCGAGCTGGCCGCAGAATGAGAAGCTCCGCCGTTGGGTACAAGTGGCGGAGGTAACGTCAGTCCTCTTCTCTTTCTTATTGTATTTAAACAAGCGGAGTGTATCAGCCACACGCCACTAAACTCAGCAACTTTATAGCTAGCATTGACGAATTTAAAGACAACCAGAGTAAGGTCAGGCATGCAGTATCAGCCCAGGGAGGCCATGACACTGTCAAGCAAGGAATATTTATCCTGTTTTACCACAAATATTTTGTAATCCACATCAATTGTAAGCTATTTTTCATCATCATTTCTGATTGGAATGCTGGGCCTCTTTCTTTTGATGAGGAAAAGTTAGTTGGAGCTCTCAGTCCAGCAGGCTCCACTCAGACATTGTAGGCGATCACTCCAGTAATAGTGGAGTGCGCGAACTTGACGACTTGGTGGAAGTCTCTCGTCAAATGGATGTTTTAGAACACAACTGGTAGGCTAAATACTTGGCTACAGTATGAAACATTGACTGCATGCCGAATTTAAATATAATTATCAAACCTACTTTACTGCTGTCTCAAATGACTGTCTATGATTGAGTTTACTTTGTAAAGGTACCAGAGTCAGATATGAGGGCCATTTTGAGTCCCCATAGATTCACAATTCCAGCTCTGTGGTAACCCCTGGTAATCACTCCATGTGGGACACAGCAAAATAATTTAATTGCAGTTACATTTATCCTGGTTACATAAATTCATGTTATAGAACTTGACACAACGAGGGAAGAGCAATCAAATCACAACTTAAGTCAACGTAGGATATGTCAGTATGCTAAATCAGGGTGACTACAAGATTATAAATTGAGACCTGTACAAAAACTATGTGAACTCAAAGCAAGGTTTTTACGAAAACCTGACATCGCCAGCAGCCAAGTTGATTGGCAGTTAGGCTCAAACAAGCAGTGGAGCTTGCTTCTGCTGCCACAATAAGAGGCTCAACAGAGAAGCTTTTCTGCCAGAGATTGAGAGGGAGGCTATGTACCAGGGACCAAGCAAATTTATTCTATTGGCGAGGTACTAGCTCGGCTACCCACAAGGTATACGTTGAATATACTGTTCTGTTATTTAAAAAATTGCTGACTTTGACAGATGAAACTTTAATTTGGATGCCATTAGTGGCTTGTGAAGTTGAGCGACACAAACCGCGCACAGCCATAAGCTAGCGGTACCTCTGCAACGCAGCGCTTCATTATTATATCCTCACAATAGTTTTTTGTGTGAATGTGTTGCAGCCTGTTCTCTGTGGAGGGATAACAGCGCTCTCTACTGGACTCATTTAGTAACTGCAGCAGAGCTTAGAGAGGAGCCAAAGCATTTAGATACAGCAAAACTGTTGTGATTAAGGGCCCCAATGGATCCAGCTTTGTGTGTTATTTCATTTCTGGTTTTATGAAACCAGTTAATGCTACGGCTGTGTTGGTTTCCTTGTAAAACAGAGTATTATTATTATTATTGTTGTCGAGGTTCATTATTTTCTGTTATTTTCGGTTTTTCTAACCCTAATCACAAAAGTTTTATGATTCAGACCTTGTGTAAAATTACATTTCAAATGATATAGGGTTACACAGAATTTATTGGCACTCGGCATAGGGTTGTATATTTGTGAATTAGGTAATTCAGTGGTACAGTGCCAAAGAATGAATTTAGGCTAGACATATGACATTGACAGTGAGAGTTTAATCATACTTCAAAATGTGGGTATTTATACAGACTATACTGAAGTATCAAAGGCTTTCCAGGTACTGGGAAAAATCACTCAATTCCAAAGAATTACTGAGCACTTTCCATCCAGCATATTATGAGAGTTTGAGGATAAGGAGACTGTGATACCTTTGGATGCTGAGCACATTGACCCAGAAGCTGGTAAATGCTGGACTGTGATGCCAGTACAGGAGCAGGAGACGTCGGGGCCAGATAAAAGTGACAAAGTGAACATAGAATTTGGAAATACTTTGGTTTGGCACCAGTTTATCATTATCATTCATACAACTAGTAACGCAACTAACTACTAAAATAAAGACCACAGTAAAATTGAAAATGAGCTTTTCTAGCTGTTGCAACTTTGAGAAATGAATAATGCACTGATTTAAAAGAGCCAAAACAAAAATATGAGCATGTTATAAGATGCATAAAGTGCAAAAAAATAATTTTGTTTCCTGAATCAAACTGATAAATGTGATTAAACATATCACAAAATTTAGCAAAATAATTGGGATTAGAATTTTAACCATAACAATTCAGTTCTGAATTTCAGGCCAGTAAGTTGAAGAGGAGCAACTGTGAATGTTCTGAAATGCAGACCTGATTATAAAGAAGCTCTGAAACTGACTGATGCCTGAAAACAGGGAAAGCAGACTGTAGTAGCCTAGAATATTGATTGCTTTTTTTCTGTCTTTAATTTTTTCAGAGAATGGCAGGTCAGTATCAGAGAGTACATATTTTGTTTCTTATCTGAGCACCTTAATTGTTTATAGTTAAACATCAAAAAATGATTTTAGTTTCCTGCTAATGGCTCAGTGATGTGCACTGTTTTGAAATTGGTGTTCCTACGTTGGGGTTTTTTGGTAAAATTCGAAAAACCAATAACTATCAGAACAGACACACTGCACTGCTGATCAGATGTGAACTAAAAACCCCCTTGCCTTCCTGTGACGACTCCTGTGAACCTTTATCTGTGTGATAATGTTTGCTTTTTTACTCTCATGGGAAGGAAATACAAAGTTCTCACAATTTGTCAATCTACCTCACTATTCACTCTAAAGGCTGGAATTTACTTTAATAATGAAATACAGTATAAAAGGATCTGATAACTCCATCCTTAGCCCTGCTGTCCACACGTGGCTCAGGGGCATGAGTAGGGCCATGAGTGAGGCTTAAAGCCCAGAGTTAGCCTGAAAAAGACTGTGGAAAAGGTAGCTGGGCCATTAGCCCCAAAGTCTGACAGAACTGAATAGAGGAAAAGGGGCTATTTGGGTCAGAACCACAGCTTTAGAACTGTCAGACTTGAGCAGGACATCTTATTCTCAGGTGTAAAGTGCTGCAGTTGGAGAGTGTAGCACAGACATCTTCATCAGAGCATTGTAGATCTTACAATCCTCATTATCACTCTTTATCAGTGAGCACTTTCAATACTACATTTAAAATATTAAGTGTTAAATATTAACACATCACCTCTTTCTTTCAGACTCAGCAGCTGTGGTCTTACAGAGGAGTCCTGTGAAATTGTGGCCTCAGCTCTCCAGTCATCAAACTCACCCGTGAGAGAGTTGGACCTCAGCTACAATAACCTGGGAGATTCAGGAGTGAAGCTGCTCTGTGCTGGACTGAAGAGTCCAAACAGTAAACTACAGACACTGGGGTGAGTAGTGCTGTGTACTTTGTGACGTTTCGTAAATAGATAGTGATTATGGCTCGAAACAGAGAAACGTTAGACAGCTCCTTCTCTCAACCAAACTTTTCCTCTATCCAGCCTTCCTTCCTTTGTCCACATTGGTCCCATCCCTGTCTTCTTACTCCTCTATCACAGAAAAGTAAATCAGGATAAAACCCCATAAGTCCTAAGGTTTCCAGCTGTGTGGTTCCTGACCAGAATTATCTTGTGTTGAAGTTGAGTGTGAAAGTGGGATTATGTGTGTGTTCTATCCATACACTAGTGTCGAGACAGCAACATGCATTTTATGGTTATTTACCCTGCTCCCTTCTTTTATGGTCCCTTGCCATGCACCCAGACACGGCCTGAGAGGGACAAATGGACTCCACCCCCTTGTAAATACCCCTGAATCAGTGACCAAAGAGGCAACAGGCTTTTCAAGCATCGCAAGGAGCAGAGCTTTACTCAGAAACTAAAACTAAACACTTATGACAGCCAAAATGGATGTACATTTGAGGTTACCAGTTAAAAGCAGAATTGGGCGTGGTACGACCCTCTTTGTTGTTGGTAAGCCCAAAGATGCCCCCAAATGTAGAATCCTTTGATAAACATGCCCAACCACAGGGGGCTATCACCTGTCTCTCTCCCTCTGGCTCCTTCCCCTTCTGGAGCATGTGTGTGTCTGTGCTTTTGTGTGTGTGTGTGTGTGTGTGTGTGTATGTGTGTTTGTGCATGTGAGCAAGTGAGTGAACAGGTTTAGTTAAACTATCCTGGAGTTACTCGTTAGAACACCTGCAGAGCCTGCAGCATGTAGGTAGGAGATAGTTTGTCGGACTTGGCGTTCCCTTTTCTTGGTGATCGCATCAGCACTGAAGCTCTAATAATTTGCAGAGCTTTACATGGGGAGAGGGAGATTAGACCCTGATTAGATAGCTATTCTATCATTCCCTGATGAGTATCTTTGTGAATTTTCCCATTTTCTGAGCATTCAGTAATTAATTTAAACAACATTCTCCAGGCTCATATTTCAAACATTAGGCAGCACATCATTTCAAGGTGCTTTATTGGCATGACATGGGCTGTGTTACCAAAGCAAATGGTACAGTTAACACAATAACAGAACAATTAACACAATTAATAACAGGGAAAAAAGGAACAAACATGAATGCATGCAATGAATGACTATTAACAAACATTTACACATTTATTACATTCCTGCACTGGTGACAGGTTGCTACATATAGAGCAGCCAGGGAGGCTGTGTGTCCTTCACCCAGTAAGATTGGTAATTGTCTCTCCCCAGGGAGTATTTCAAAATTTGGATATATTTATTATTATTATTTGGATAAATTTATCATATAA
This sequence comes from Albula goreensis, assembly GCA_022829145.1. NCBI lineage: Eukaryota > Metazoa > Chordata > Actinopteri > Albuliformes > Albulidae > Albula > Albula goreensis. Next base: position 37,993,646 of record CM040747.1, read on the forward strand.
ATTTTTCAAAAAGTCTTTTGAATTTTTGTGTAATTTGTGCAGTATAGGAGGAAGTGTAGCTCTGTCTCAGCCTCACCTGTCTCACAGTGATCACATATCGTCTCCTCTTTGGGGCTCCAGGTTTGCTTGTGTCTGCCTGTTTCAATGGCCAGACTGTGATCACTTAGTCTGTATTTGGTTTGGATCTGTCTCTGCTTTATGTCTCTGACTGTGGAGAGATATTCTGCCAATTTGTAATTTCTGCTTAACATGGTGTAGCAATTTAATTTGTTTTGCGGTTTTGTCATTTTCTTCCAATGTTCCAAATAAGAATGTTTTATTTGATTTATTAATTGGCTGCTTTTAATTGAAGCAGTGCTGGTCTGAAACATGTTAAATAACGTTGGAGTCAAGCTGCAACCCTGTCTCACCCCACGACCCTGAGTGAAGAATTCTGTTCTTTGATTGGCAATTTTCACTGCACATTTGTTTTCTAAATACATTGATTTAATGATCATAATTTACCCCCAATACCACTTTGAAGTATTCTATAATTTAATCCCTGGTGCTAAATAGAATCAAATGCTTTTTAAAAGTCAATAAAGCAAGCAAAAATGTTTCCTTTGTTAATTTGGTGAACATGTTTATCTATGAGGTTGTATAGGGTGTAAATATGATCTGTTGTGTGATGTTTTGGGAGGAATCCAATTTGACTCTTACTCAAGACACTGTGCTCGGTAAGGAAGTTTATAATTCTTGAATTAAGGATGCTACAAAATAACTTCCCCAGATTACTGCTTACACAGATGCCTCTGTAATTATTGGGGTCTAATTTATCTCCACTCTTATGAATTGGGGATATAAGCCCTTGGGTCCAGGTGTCAGGGAAGCAGCCAGTACTTTTGTAATAGACTGAATAATTTCAGTAGGGCCTCTTGTATTAACTGGTTACTAATTATTATTTTGTATTTATCTATTTTTTTACTCACTCCCCTCTAGGTTATTAATTTGTTGCAGATCAAACCCAGCGGCAGAGCTCTCTCATGTCAGAGCCAGCATGGCTCTGAGTGGCTGCAGCACAGCTGAGTCCAGGCTGTGTGTGCTGGGCTGCAGCACAGCTGAGTCCAGGCTGTGTGTGCTGGGCTGCAGCACAGCTGAGTCCAGGCTGTGTGTGCTGGGCTGCAGCATAGCTGAATCCAGGCTGTGTGTGCTGGGCTGCAGCATAGCTGAGTCCAGGCTGTGTGTGCTGGGCTGCAGCATAGCTGAATCCAGGCTGTGTGTGCTGGGCTGCAGCATAGCTGAGTCCAGGCTGTGTGTGCTGGGCTGCAGCATAGTTGAGTCCAGGCTGTGTGTGCTGGGCTGCAGCATAGCTGAGTCCAGGCTGTGTGTGCTGGGCTGCAGCATAGTTGAGTCCAGGCTGTGTGTGCTGGGCTGCAGCATAGCTGAGTCCAGGCTGTGTGTGCTGGGCTGCAGCATAGCTGACTCCAGGCTGTGTGTGCTGGGCTGCAGCATAGCTGAGTCCAGGCTGTGTGTGCCGGGCTGCAGCATAGCTGAGTCCAGGCTGTGTGTGCTGGGCTGCAGCATAGTTGAGTCCAGGCTGTGTGTGCTGGGCTGCGGTGCTGAGTGTTGGGTTGTGGGGGGTGTTGGGAGCGGGGTGGGCAGCCCTGCTCATTTTGGTCTTCCCAGTCACATGGATATTGAGCGTTCAGATTGGGGTGGTGGACGAGGTGTACATTAGCCAGCTGTGAGCAGCCTTTACCTGTCAGGTTTTCAACTGTTCCATGTTCATTAGATTTTTTAAATAACTGCCCTGACAGTGCTCAGTGGTATATTTACTCCTTTATGGATCATCTTGTAGCCATTATCATAGTTATGAAGGTCTACGACAATCTGTCTCTTTTAAACTGCCATTTTTTTTGTTTTCTTTATGTTGTTGGATGGCAAGGGGATTTTTTATGTGTGGTACCTCATTTTTATACCCTAGTGAAACGGGAAGTGATGGAATGATCTTAGATGAACTTAAATTAGATGAATTACATTCATGGTTTAAATTTGGTAGATTTTATTTGTGATAATCTTTAGGGGTGCCATTAATTGTGAAACTTTGATCTGGAGAAAATTGATTTTTAATTAATGAATGATTTTGGTTGGCTCAATTGAAACATTTAATACACTACAGTATTTGTTACATGTTGGCATTTTGAGTTTATCTCTATAATGTTGTAATATATTTTTTGTCCCTACACCCCCCTTTGGTCTCAGTATGCAGCTTAAGCCAGTATTCCTTCAGAGCGCAAAAGTCATTCAACATTCCACAGGTCCTCAAGTTCATTTGACAGGTTATGACAGTTTGGCAAATCTGGGCAGTTCATACACAGCTGTAGACATCTGGGCAGTTATGTGTAACATTTAACCAATCATGAATAACATATCAAAAGAGAACACTACTGACAGTCAAGGACTGACTATTAAGGTACACTCATAGCTACTGACAAACTCAATCAATAAAACATAATTGAAAATAAGAAAACAGCAGCACCTGGGAGGTTTATGCTTAAAGTGGTCAGGAGTGTTAGTGAGGTAGAGTATGAGTTGTCAGTGATCCAGTCATGAGAAGTCTGAGGGGGGTGCCCTATGGATCAGATGAACGTTTGACTACAGTTTGAGGTCTGGTCTGGCCCAGACTGGACTGGACTGTTTAGTCCCTTCAGACAGGAGCTGCTGTGGAAGGGTGATTCCTGGCTGTTACCCCCAGGTACCCTTGTGCTGTTCTGACAGAGACTGTTTATCCTGGTGACTGTATCAAGAAACGGAAATGAAGACATAATGATCTCATTTCTACAGTCTATCCTAGTTTGTGTGATATCCTAACCAGGAGATATATGTTAACAGTCTTACATTTGTGGTACTTCCTGAAGTCCAGCTAATTACTGACTTACATGACACTGGGTCAGTGAGCAGCTACTCACAATGAGGAGGTGTTGTGAAAAATGTAAGAATGGGGCAGCACTCTAGGGATGTGCCCAATGCACCTGCAAAGATCACCCTGTAGCTGTGGTTGCCTGATTGGGCTGGGTTTAACAGTCTACAGTAACTGACTAAATTACCATTAATATGTCTGATTAAATGGCTTAATCGACAAATGGTTAGAGAGAAATGGTTGCTGTTGTTTTAGGCATTTTTTAAAATGACTCATGCAGCCCCCTTTGGTAAGGTGGAGTTGAACAAAGAGAGAAGAGAGTGATGGAGGAGGAGAGGTACTCTGTTTGCAGGTTTCCTTTTCCTGATGAGCATATGGGAACTTATGTTCCTTTCTAAGCAGTGCAGCTACTGTCAAACTGAGCTTCTGAGCTTCCTTCCCCATCTGTGTCTGTACCTGTGGGTCTACCTGAATTATCTTCTCACCAATTTTTGCTGTCATTGGATTGAGAAAACAACAAGATTGAGACAAAACAACATGAATATGAATACAGGGATGGAAGAGAAATTTGAAAGTTTGACTCTCTTCTATACATGGCTTGACTCTACCCTGTATTTAGACATACTGTAGCAACATAATTTTTTTGCAATTGACCATGGATGAAGTTCTTCTGCATCATGTCCACTCCATGTTGTGGAAGTCATTTAGTTTAGTTTATTTTATTTCCATTCTTCCTGTGTTGATATTTTGTGGTCTTTTGTGATGTTGTGTGTTTTTGTAAAATGAGGCCAGACTTTCTACTGTTTCTGTGTCATAGTGAATGCACTTCAGGGTGAACAAATGAGCTGAAGGCATTTTCCTCCTCTGGCATGTAGTTGCATAGGTCAGTGTGACGGTGAGCCAGTCAGATTTCACCTTAAATTTTTACAAAACTAATAGTGATTGGCACACAGATTGTTACGATGGGTGTTATTTCTTGGATAAAAATTACAGTACGGAACATTGGCGCTGAATTTTTTTTACATATCCCGTGAGTATAGGCAATAAAATCAATGGCAGTTCTGTTCTGAAGAGTTGTGTTTTTCCCCTCTAAATTATAAAAAGTATCGATGATGGTGTCAATATTGTATCAAACTGTTCAGCGGAATCAGTAAGGTATCAATAAGATCTTAATGATACCCATCCCCAGTGAGAGGTAACTGTAGTGAAACACAGTTTGTGTTCCCTGTGTGGAGGGGGATAAATCATACGGTTGTCAGAAGATTCATGCTGAGATCTTCTGGTCCCCCCTTTGGAAGGGTGCAGGATTAAAGACCTGAATAGACTGAAAGGTTTTGGTTAGAGGAAGTAGAAGAATGATGCTCAGAGCAGCCTGAGTCACAAGTAGACCCCCCTTTCCCCTTTTCACTGTGTGAAGAGTGAGATATCAGCACATAGTCTGATGTAGTTTCCACTGAAACACTGCTTAGTGAATTAGAGTGGGACCTGAGGTCGGCTAGACCGGATTTTGGACCCAGATCAGAATGAATAGAGTGGCTACAGTCAATGTTTAAGTGAAAACAACACAGACAACCAGTTATAAATACAAAGGCTTCATTATATAATGATAAAAATATGTGTATGAAAGCGAATCTGAGTGTGTGTACATGACTTAGTCAGAATACACAGAGAGTGTGTGTGTGTGTGTGTGTGTGTGTGTGTGTGTGTGTGTGTGTGTGTGTGTGTGTGTGTGTGTGTGTGTGTGTGTGTGTGTGTGTGTGTGTGTGTGTGTGTTTTTTTTTTTCTCCATAGGCTGGGATGGTGTATATCTACAGTGTGTGTGAATGTTCTCTCCACAGGCTGGGTTGGTGTTGTTCAGTGCACATTTGATTTCAAAATACATTTGTTAGTAAATAAGAAAATTCTCAACATGAGTAAAACAACCATGTTAATGAAGAGACGGATCCCATGTTCGCAGTTAAAGACAGATATCTCAATTCTACAGACAGCAGATAACAGGTCGTTAACAGGAGGTGCCATTTGGCCTTGGTTGGATGCTGCAACATCCCTTTGTAATTCTAATACACATTCTCAACACTGTACTGCTCTCAAAAACTATATCCCAACAGTGTGTATTTATAGTGCGTGTGTGTGTTCTCTCCACAGGCTGGGTTGGTGTATATTTATAGTGTGTGTGTGTTCTCTCCACAGGCTGGGTTGCTGCAATCTCACAGAGGGCTGCTGTGATGATCTGGCCTCAGTCCTGCGTTCTCCCCACTCAGAGCTGAGAGATCTGGAGCTCAGAGACAACAAGCTGCAGGATCCAGGAGTGAGAGCGCTCTCTGCTGGACTGGAGGACCCACTCTGTAAACTGCAGAGACTGGGGTGAGTAACAAACACAAACCCCCTCTTTCATGAAGGGATCAAATGAGACTAAATATCCCACTAATATTAATAATGACTCAGGCTAAAGCTTTCTGTTCACTTTGCACAGTCAATCTGTGATGTTAAAATGTGTGTTTTTCCAATAGCAATTTCAGTGTTCATAAGGGAATAAAACACTGAATTGTTACCTTTGGAAATTATTCATTCAGTATTACAATATTAATTACATACCTTCAATTATAGAACACAAAGAAGTAAATGAGTGAGTCCCACTCATTCAAATAACAACACTAAGGTATATACTACTAATTCCACAGCCCTGTTATTTTATATTTAGATTCTGTAAGGTGTGTTTGTCCAGAGCTGGTCTCCTTCTCTCTGCAGGCTGTCAGGCTGTCGAGTCACAGAGAGAGGTTGTGATTCTCTGGCTTCAGCTCTGCGTTCAAACCCGTCACACCTGAGAGAGCTGGATCTGAGCTACAATCACCCAGGAGACTCAGGAGTGAGAGCGCTCTCTGCTGTTAAACTGGACACACTTACACTGCTGTAAGTACAGAGAGTTTCCACACTGCACCTCATAGACACACTGCTGTAAGTACAGAGTTTCCACACTGCACCTCATAGACACACTGCTGTAAGTACAGAGAGTTTCCACACTGCACCTCATAGACACACTGCTGTAAGTACAGAGAGTTTCCACACTGCACCTCATAGACACACTGCTGTAAGTACAGAGAGTTTCCACACTGCACCTCATAGACACACTGCTGTAAGTACAGAGAGTTTCCACACAGCACCTCATAGACACACTGCTGTAAGTACAGAGAGTTTCCACACTGCACCTCATAGACACACTGCTGTAAGTACAGAGCGTTTCCACACTGCACCTCAGAGACACACTGCTGTAAGTACAGAGTTTCCACACTGCACCTCATAGACACACTGCTGTAAGTACAGAGAGTTTCCACACTGCACCTCATAGACACACTGCTGTAAGTACAGAGAGTTTCCACACTGCACCTCATAGACACACTGCTGTAAGTACAGAGAGTTTCCACACTGCACCTCATAGACACACTGCTGTAAGTACAGAGAGTTTCCACACTGTGTGTCACTCAGTCACTGTCTGTTCTGCTGTTCCTACAGTGTGGACCATGGAGGAGAGAGCAGGAACAAACCAGGACCCAGGAAATGTGAGTCTGTCAGCACTGAACACTCACTCCCTCCATTTCCTCTCCTCCCCCTCTCCCTCTTTCTTTCACATCTATTTTCAACTCTTTTTTCAGTCCCTCTCTTCACCATTCTCTCTTTCACACTCAGACAGAAGTCTGTCCATACTTACAGCACTGTGTGTGTGTGTTTCTCATGGTCATTGAGTTCAGTTTGTGTTTGTTTGCAGATGGTGTTTACAAACATTCACCCATATTTAGACACCTACACATAAACACACACACAAACAGCCCCACATACTCCAAACACACACATGAACACACTCACACAGAGGTGCACACACATACAAACACAATCCTGTTTCTCTCTTTCTCTCACACACACTCAGTCACACATAATGAGGTGAATATTAATAATGATAATTAATCTCATTAATGTCTCTGGTTTGCAGATGGCTGTCAGCTCACACTGGATCCAAACACAGCGAACAGAAAGCTGTCTCTGTCTGAGGGGAACAGGAAGGTGACACTCACAGAGAGAGAGCAGCCATATCCTGATCATCCAGAGAGATTTGATTATTGGTGCCAGGTTTTGTGCAGAGAGAGTCTGTCTGGACGCTGTTACTGGGAGGCTGAGTGGAGTGAGCCTGAGTGGGGAGAGGTTTCTATAGCAGTGACATATAAAGGAATCAGCAGGAAAGGAGAGGGAGCTGACTGTTGGTTTGGATGGAATAAAAACTCCTGGAGTCTGTCCTGCTCTAAACACAGTTACTCTGTCTGGCACAATAATAATCAAACACACATACCTGCCCCCCCCTCCCCCTACCGCAGAGTAGCAGTGTGTGATGATGATGATGATGGTGAAGGTGTGTGTGTGTACAGAGTAGGAGTGTGTGTGGACCGTCCGGCCGGCACTCTGTCATTCTACAGCGTCTCTGACTCTGACACACTGACCCTCCTGCACAGATTCCACACCACCTTCACTGAACACACACCCCTCTGTGCTGGGTATGGAGTGTGGCATCCTAATGCCTCAGTGTACCTGTGCCAACTGGAGTAGAGTGTCACACACACACACACAGTCAATACACTTTTACACACACTCTCTCTCTCTCTCTCACATGTACACACACACCCCTCTGTGATGGGTTTGGAGTGTGGAGATCTAACAACTGGAGTAGAGTCACACACACCCCTCTGTACTGGGTTTAGAGTGTATGGATCTAACACCTCAGTGTCCCTGTGCCAACTGGAGTAGAGAGACACACACACACACACTTATATACTCTCCCTGTGACACATATCCACTCCCGTTCACACACTCACCTATAAAAACATGCTGTAACCCAAATGCACACATACACAAATACACACACACTCCATGTTCTGTAAAATGCATGCACACACACACTCTCGTCTCAGATGTATCAATACACTCACACCGGAACTGCACACAAACACACTGACACAACTGCAAACACATTTAAAAAAAAGACTGTTTGCAGTTGACACTTCCGCCCACACATAAACACACACACACCTGTACATACATAGTCACACACACTCACACCAAAAAATGCATGTTCACTCACAAACACACACATGCACACACACTGAAAAATATACCCTCAACCAAATTCTGTTTCATAGCTGACACACAAACAGCTATGTATTTTTTTAATATATGTGCCTGTGGAAATACATACTGATATACTGATGTACATAGATACACTAGGTAGGAGTAGAGGTAGGAGAGAGACACAGTTTCAGATGTCTCCAGTTTACCTCAGTGCACGTTCAATCCTGTATATAACGATATGGCTTTTTAGCAGGCTAATTTGAAGAATTATTGTGTAATCACGTTTTATTTTTATTACAATAAAATTATATTATAAATGTTAAAGGTGTGTGTATGTCATTTTTTTTGATGTAAGACAAGAATATCACACACAACCCCCTAAACCTAACACCAACTGTACCACAGAGAAACAGCCCTGACTGTGCTGTGAACAAAAGCAGTAGGGAGTGCGTCTCTGTGGAGCCTTAGGCCTGTACATGCTTAATGGAAGGATCAGAGGGGACTCTTTAGGGAGCTTCACTTACTGCTCAGCTCTTAGGGCTTGTGTAGTTGACTGTGCCATCACTGATATGGACCCCTCCGACATTAGTGCATTCACTGTCAGACCACAGACCCCTTTTTACCACCACTGTCAAATCAATGTGCACCTGAACAGAACTGGAAAACCTAGGAATTAAAGGCATTTGTTCTTCAATCTGTAATTTAAGCTAACCCCCAAAAAACTAACCAGAAAAATTGGGGCTGGTGATGGAGCTTATCCCAGCATGAATTAGGCAAGGGGAAGGGAGACACCCTGGACAGATGAGCACTTCCAAAACCCAGGCAAACACATGCAAGCTCAACACAGGGACTGCTGCCCATTGTGCCTGCCCACTGAAACTGTGAGGCCACAGTGCTAACCACTGAGCCACCATGCTGCCTGCAAATGGTACAGCTCAGTATATATATTTCAGTCTTGTGTCTCATTTGCAACCCTGAAATGCATCAATTAAACATGTTATTTAATCTGACAAACAAATGTCAGTGGTGTAGTGTAATGGTTATGTTGCAGCAGGTCAAACTTAGTGATACAGGGTTTGATTCTCAGGTAGGCACTGCTGTTGTACCCGTAAGCAAGGCATGTGACCCTGATTGCTCCAATAAACATCCAGCTTTATAAAGGGAAGTTTCTGTGCTTTAGTTTGTCTGCTAAACATGACTAAATCATAACTGTCATGGCAACCCATTTTGTCTCGTGCCATTGAGGACAAGACTCAACATCATACAACAATTTTAGGTATCTGTTCTTCCAAATATTGTAATCAATTCTACTGTTAATGTGCTGGTCCATAACAGACAGTGAAGAATAGATATATATATCAGAAGAGACTGGTCCATAGAGGAGAGGGAGGGTGCTCCTCCCCTGTTTTTGAGAGGGAAGAGGAAGACAATAAAATAAAAAATACATTTGAAATGTAATGTTGGAAGACCTCACTATCATGAATAAAAAAAAATCACTTTTAAATAAATAAAACCCCTTGGATACAATAATCCTTTCTTTCAAATCAAAATGCCTCAAAAGGGACATGAGTCCTTCAGGTGAGGAACAACACTTCTTGTCTTTCATAGGAACAGGGGTAGTCAGAATAACTCAACGCATTCCATTTTTTCTCTCTCAGCCTGTGATTGACCAGTAAACAGAATTTGGCATTCAAGGGAGGTGATCTTTCTTTCGCCATTTTCATTGTGTTTATCCAACCATGGGCAAAACATTTCTGAGAAGACTCTGACTCTTTTTCAAACCACCTGCTTACCTTTAGTCAGTGGGAATCAAAAGACGAAACTGATCGTAGATCAGTGGTTTTACTTAGAGATGCTTCAACAAGCTGTGAAAAAAACAAAACAAAGTGAGACAGTATTTTCCCTTTTTTTTTTTGCTGCCACAGCAGAACACCAACTACACCTTTAATTTGGTATCTCTCTCCCCTCCAACACTTGAGATCCCACTCCTTATAAAGTCTCTGGAGCTGCGTTCCAATCCGAAATAAAATCCTCCCTTCGCTTCTTCTCTAAAATCGAGTGAGCCCTCCAGTGATGTAGCAGGCGAGGGAGCCCTTCCCGAGCGAGGGGGAGCAATGGAGGGGAGGGGCTGTGGATGTTCAAATTGGAAAGACCCTCGCGGTTCTTCCTCACTTTGCGTTCCTGCGCAAGGACTGGATTACCGCGGTGTGTTACTTGCAGGCTGTAGTACCTATTCCAGTTCAACTCTCCACCGCGTAACCAATGTAAAGATGGAGAGAGTTCTCTCTAGGCGACGTTATGCAACTTAATCAGTAATATAGTTAGACTGTGAAGATGCATGTTTGCTAGATATGCCTACATGTTAATTCCCCATGCCAAAATCATTATATTTTCCATGACCATAAAATCAATGTTTTTATCTACTATTAATTGATGTGATGTTATTTTACAATAAAGTTGCCATGCTTTTCCGATGTGAAGCCACTTATTTGTATGCACAATTTAATAATCATATTCAATAATTATCATAATTATAACAATAGTTACTATAATTATTTGTGCAGCACCTTTTGAGCAGAGTGCATCCCAAAGTGATTCGCATAGACAAGATAATTAATAAAATCGGTAATGATAAAATATGGTAAAGCAGATCTACAAACCAACTAATGATACATAAGTGTGAAGCGTAACAGGGTGTAAAAGTACATATGTGTAGAGACAGGTAAAATGATGAAGCAAAAAATCAATATCAATATCAGAAGAATTAACGTATGTTTAAATGGTATGTTTAAATGGCGATTTAAAAACAATACATGTTCAACAGAAGATACTATTTCATGCTGGATGATTGAAGCTTAGGGTAGCATAATTGCTACATTTCAAGATTCAGAAAATGTAGGTTATTCTTTTAAAAAAGCATGGCTACGGCAGCCATGCCTCCAACAGCTTATGCAAACTTATGGTTAAAACTTTATGGTCAAAACGTATATTTTTTTTGGACTACCAATTAACTTGATAAGTGGCTGCTGAGTGTTGGGCATTTCCTTTGAATCTGTAAGAATAACGACCACCACCAAAAAATAGCATTTTAGCGAATGGATTGTATAATCAATCGGCAACAGAGGTCTTTGAACTTGGTAAACTTTGTTTTTAAATTTGTGAGTGTTTTGGTAGCAAAAGTTTAACACGTGGGCAAGTGAGCAAGCATCGCTGTGCATTCTAGGCAATATCAACGCTTGGAGAGATGATTTTTGTTGGCTCCATTGGAGGGAGTGAAACCGAGGGCTTGAGCAAAGGAAAATTCGTCCTTCCCTCAACAAATCTGGATTGGAATCTCCCTAACGGTGGCAGCCATCTTACAAACGGGACTTTTTGGGGATTCCCTCCTTGATTGGAGGGATGTGAGCACAAAGAAGCACGCATTTTTTCGGACTGGAACGCAGCCTGGGACTTCAACTTTCCTCATTGGGCTCAACTAACATTAGACTAACAGGGGGGTCACTAACATCCATTTTAATTCCATTGTTTCCAGATACCTTACCACAGAACCAATAAAAGTACATTCAGAAAATACAAAAATTAAAGTAGATTCTTACATGACAAAACTAAACCATAAACATGCATAATTATAACACTGAAATTAAACAACAAACATTAAATGAAACTGTGGAACATTTATGGACGTGAGAATGGCGGTGCTTCCGGCTGTAAAAACCGTAATAAAAACAAATGCAGAAAAAAAAAAACAAACGTTAACTTTAAATGTTCATGTGATGAAGATGGCGTGAGACCGCTTCACCACAACTCTACTGAGGGTGAATAATTGGATGTTTTATTAAGTTTTTTTATTTATTTATTTCATTTGGGCTATTTAGTAAAAATATAATGCACATAATACACATAAATAAAAATGGGTCACTCATATAGAAGGTAGTACCATAATGATAAACATTACTTATTTGCAAAAATTCTATCATTTTATGATGAAATATTACTTAACTCATAACTTACATTTTTACAAAACCAATAAAAATTAAGGGAAATTACATTCTAATCGTACTTATAATTCATTTTTTTCTGTGGAGTCCCAATAGATGATAACCTCATACATTTGAAGATGTAATACTAATGCATGAATGACCATTATCCTTGAATCAAATGTACAGGCTAATAATTCTTGGGAAACCATCCAATGTACTTCAAAAACCCATGAAACAAATATTTTTTTTTCCTAATTTCAAATATTGCTGTTTTGTAAACCATATTTGAGGGAGACGGAGCCCATCTGTTGCTCATGATACAAGTACATCATAACAGAGGAGACCCAAAGCTGCTGAGACACGCGATCTGAAATATACTGTGATACGTGTGATGCATGTACTGTGTGATACATGGGAAAAAAATAGTATCAGGCTGAGATGCATCAGCTACCAGAGAAAAAGGACTGAGATTCAAACACAAACAGGTATCGAAAAGATTACATAAATGTCACATAATGTACACTGCTCTGGGTACACCCCTATTATTTACCTTCTTCTTTCATTTCTTTTGTCATTTGATTATGGTCCTCCACCTCGTCAGCACCACATGAAAGTAGGTCCTCTTTAGGAAGAGGCGGATAGCCAGGCAGATGAGAATTACAGCAAACACCAGGATCCAAAGCTCCATGGCCATTCTGCTGGGATCATGGGACATTCTGCAGAGACAGACATATTGTGAGAGCACCGTTCACAACCAGCCACAACTTGTAATTTTAAGTTTGCTTGATTTAAGTTTGCTTCAAGACAGGAGAAAGCACAAATTCACCTGGGCCCATCTCAAATGACTACTGTCCTCTCTTTCTACCAGACACCACACTCACCATACCATGCAACATCACCATGTAAATTACAGTCACTAAAATTAATTGTTTGCAACTAACCAAACCATTATTGACTTACCTAACAATTGGACTTTTACCTCTTACCAAATGTATTTTATGGAAAGTTACCATTTCATGTAAAGGTACCACTTAGGTCTGTCAGCACAATGCCCTAGCTAATGCAGCGTCTTAGCTGAGCTACTAGAAAAATGTATATAGTGCAGAACTGGCTATATAGAAGTAATACATTTCATTATTTAATTTGCCAACTTCCAACCTTTGAGTACTTCTCTGTAGAGAATATACTTCTTGTTTGGAACACAGTCATAATCTCATTCATCTAATTTTAATATGCACTGATTTTCTGACTTCAGAATTATAGGCCAGAGATGTCAAGCTTTAAGATATGATTCACATTTCCATTTACTATTCTGTCCTCACTTAACGTTCCTGTGCAAAGCTAGACAGATAGATAACATAAATGATCCAACAAAGGCTTGAGGTAAGTTAAGCGCTTTACTGACAATTCCTTTTTCTTTCTTTCCTTCCATGTATTTTTATTTTGTAAAACTGAAATGACAAGAAATAAAATACATTACATTTGCTATCTGCGAAGTTATTCTTTCATGACATCAATAACCAAGCTAAACAAAGGAGAGTAGCTAACATGGATTTCCACACAATATTGTCGTGCAGCGAGGAGAAAACTAAGTTAACACACTTAGCAAGTATAAACTGCTGAAATAATATTAAACAGATGTACCACTTAATATAGAATGTTTACAAGGTCTTTTTATGAATTAAGCTTAGAATAAACTCATTAACTTTGCAATATACTCGAATGAATAATTAGCCACGTGTCTAGGTAAGTGCAAACACAGCGTAGCAAAATGGTCGTGAAATACAATGTAAAATATATAAATAATTGCTATCTTGGTTAGCGCGTATGCTAACTTGCGAATAATTACACAAAAACTGCCGTTATCACAACAATATTTTGAAGTAGCTATACTGCCTGACAGCTGTAACACAAAAAATATTTTGTGACTTACAGGCGTATATTTCCGAGACCTAGCCGTTAGAAAGGTGAACGAACAATATTCAGCGTGCCTTAACCGAACTCATTCTCTAAAATGGAGGATAGATTGTCAGGTTAATTCCAACAATACAAGAGCAGCTCCAACTGCACCACTAGGGGGAGCCAAATTCACAGAATTAAGACCAGGGCTGCGTTCCAATACTTTTTCTCGTCTCCTCCTTTCCTCTCCTCCTTTCCTCCCCTCCTTTCCTACCCCGGAAATACGCCGGAAATATGTGGAGGAAAGGAGGGGAGGAAACGAGTGGAGGAAAGGAGGAAAGGAGGAATGAATCGAATATTGGAACAGCTAGGCTGCGTTCCAATACTCAATTTCGTCTCCTCCTTTCCTCCTTTCCTCCCCTCCTTTCCTCCGTGCCCCGGAAGCTGATTATGTGTCCTCCTTTCCTCCACTGTTCCAAAGCGCAATCTCGCCTCCTCCTTTCCTCCTTTCCTCCTTTTTCGTCTCCTCCAAACGGAGGATACATCGATGTATCCTACCGCGGAAGTCTTTTCACATTTCTGCATGACATCACTGTGCTCACGACCAGTCAGATTAAATGACCATCCCACAGAATATTTCACTATCGAAAAGTTCTAAAGCAAGACAAGGGATTTACTAATACTGAAGGATAAATGGGAGAACAGTAAACAATGTAATTTACATTACGGGAAAATATTTTGTTTTGCGTTTTTAAACATAACCACATTGATGCGATATATTCACGTTTTTGAGCTAAGAATGGTAATTGTACCAGTGTAAAATTGAGCGAGTTTATGTTGTGGTAAGTGTATTTATTCCTTGTACAAATGTTTATGTTACATCATGCGCAGAATGCGTGAAACTGACATTTGTATTTTAATACATCAAAAGGGCTGTAGGCGTGAAAGAAGCGTGATTGGCTTCGGTATTCTCGGAGTCAGTCTAAATTATTACTTCATCAATAGCCGACGTCGACTTTGATGACGGGCGAATCGGATTAGCTGTTCCAATATTCGATTCATTCCTCCTTTCCTCCTTTCCTCCACTCGTTTCCTCCCCTCCTTTCCTCCACATATTTCCGGCGTATTTCCGGGGTAGGAAAGGAGGGGAGGAAAGGAGGAAAGGAGGAGACGAAATTGAGTATTGGAACGCAGCCCAGATCATTTACATTTATTCATTTTGCAGACGCTTTCATCCAAAGCGACGTACAAGGAGTGCATACAGTCAACGTAAATACAGGACAAGTCTTAAAAATAAGTTTATCATTTAAACAGCAGTTTCAAGTATAGCAGTTTCAAGTAAGGTCCATGTAATAGTCATCGTAACAAACATAGCATAGCCAACAAACATAGGACATAGCAAGTAATACATTTATAAACTATAATTTATACAATTTACTGTAAAGTAATAAACTGAAAGGAACTGAAACGACTGTCTCTCGGCATACAAGTCAGCTTTCTAGGCCATGTTGGCCAGGTTGTGTCTGCGGTGGTTGGGTCTCCTGAAACGAGTAGAAGAGCACAGAGCAATAGGGGAAGGAAGCAAACACATGACGAGCTGAGGGTTGTCTGGAGAGAAGAGAATAAAGAAACTGTAGGTAGAGGCCAGAAAAGGCACACACAAAGTGATACAAGGCGGTGATGAACTGACGATGAGGCTGCTGTACCGCTAATTCCGACAATTGACAACATATTAAGAACTGCTGCTACCGCTTCAGACACACACAAAAAAAAATCAAAACTACTACTCACTTAATTGACTTGAGACACAAATGTAAGTATTCAGTATGTCACAACTAAATAAATGTTCAATGTTGATTCACAAATTTCGGGAGAAAAACAGTCCCAGCAAATAGTAAGTATGTGGTAATTCATAATAATTTCTGTCTGTCCTTTATGTTCAATTCTGCATCAGTTGTCTTCTTCTCTGTTGCATTTTGTTCTACATTTGAGCTTCCTACCCATTGTAACATCATAGTTATGCAATGGCATTTTAGTCAAAATTAAACAAAAATGTTTTTGAAATAAATAATCAATAAAAAAATCAAATAAATAACAAATTATGAAACATTTATTTCATTATGACAATTTTATCACAATTATTTTTGAACTGCAAGTAATTTAGAGTGGAAATACTAGCACCTTATGGCAAATCAAGTTTGCACCAGCCCTGGCCATTCTCATATACGATATGACACCCTTACTTCAGTTACATTCCTGGCTGGCTAATGAGCTATATTTAGGTAAATATTAAAACTCCTGTAATTTCTGTTAGATTCAGGCACAGAACTGATCAATTAATTTACTTAACTTCAGTTACCCTGCATAGCTGGCTTGCTAATAAGCTATATTAAGACATATATTAAAACATTCAATAATTCATAGAAAAAAATCATAATTTCTATAGCCTGTATCTGTTAGATTCAGGCAAAGAACTGATCAATTAATTTTGAAATTATGACAAAGAGACACTGCATTTGAGGTAAAGCTTGAGGTATCTACTTACAAGTCTGAAGGATGTAACTGTCCAAGAAAATAATGGAACACAATATTGTCTTCTACAATACTATGTGACTGGTACATTTTGTTATGATGTAGTTGCAATTGATGAGAAGTCAAAATGACATATAAGTTGATAGCTGTTTGAATTTTAATAACATTCATATTGTGACATCATAGAGGCTGAAATATCAAATATTCTAAACAACTTGAACATACTACTGTTGCTGGGAAACAGAATTGATGTGAATTTTGTCCAATTCTATGTTCTAAATTTACAAGAATAATTAAGTAATATCACAACTCGGTCGTAGGTACGAGGCCACAGCCCGAGTGCCAAAGATAATCACAGCCATGCTGATATTCAGTATAACAGCAAGACCTTGAGTGTGATATTATAACAGCAAGACCTCCTCCTCCTCCATCAACGCCTCATCTTCTCCTTCTTTTTTCACTATAGGTACCTAATCCTAACTGTTCTCCCAATTTCTTTCAGGCAAAAAAAAAAAAAAAAAGGGGGGGGTTCCCTCACCTCGAGGACAGAACTACTCCTCCCCCTTAGACTCCAAGCCCAAGTACATTCTCTACAATATCCCTAATCAATAAACTCATTTAATGCTCTATCGTCTGTGCATTTTGTACTACTCAATGCTTTTAACAGTTCCACAAGTCAATAATCTGAGACAACAAATTATGTTTTTTGTTGTTTATTCAGCTCTGCCACCAAAAATAGTTCCTTTAGGATTAAATTTACACATGGTGTCAAGCAACACATAAACAGTTTGACTGCAGGTTAGTTAGCCCATTTTATCTGATCAGCCACAATAGTAAATGTAAAAAAACGTTTTCAGTTATAAGTCTCTACAAATGTTACAGAATGATGTATCAATGCATTTCCAGCAAATATTGAAACTATGAAGGCTGTCAATGAAATATGTGCAGTATCACATGTTCAGTGTAAATTGTCACATGACCAGAGCTGTTTACTTCTTGGTTTCACCATGACAAGAGGATGGCAGAATCAAAGCTCCGAAACAAAAGGTTAGTAAAGTATGTTAACATAAAGATAGGACAAAGAGTTTTGGTACACATAATCTTTAAGGTGTCTGGTATTGATATATGCATTTTCAATAACTCAACCTTGTTCAGTGTCGTCATAGAATGAGACATGATGAAACATGTTGATGGCAACAATAGTGACTGGTGGGATAGCAGTATAGGTGTACACATACTTATACACATACATAGTTGTTGTTCTTCCTAACTTTGTACTCTGTTCCATCTTTTAATTCAAAATATTCACAAAAATCTATTCTATTCTAATATTCACAAAAAAGTTAAATGATTTAAAGGAAAAACTAAATCTTAATGATGGAAATATTTTTCTCTAAAATATGCTTGCCAGAATTATTGGCACCCATAGGAATTATTTTGTGGAAAATGCTGACTAAAGTATATTCCCATTCATAATTTATGTTTTAAAGTTCACCTGAGGGATTAGGAACACTTAAATGGTCAGCCATGACTTCCTGTTCCACAGGGGTATAAATACGAGGTGACACACAGGCCAAATTCCCCTAGTTATTCATAAATATGAGACAGACCAGAGAATAGAGCTATGATGTGCAACACAAAGTTTTTGAGACAGTTGAAAATGCCTGTCACAGACTAACGTCGCGACGAAACTCACAATTCTACAGATGCACAACACAAACACCGCAACACCACACTTTTTACAATTTACGGGTAATAGACTATGAATTTATTATTGGCTTGTTTTTCTGTAGTACCTCCTTTGTTGTTGTTTTGCTTTTCTATATATTCCCATCAATTATCATGGCCATGCTTATTGTGGTTGATTTAATTTTTTTCTGTTGTATTTAGTAGATTGTTTTTTAATGGAAGGCCCTACAACTTTAAAACAGGGGGGTTTAGAGCTCCTGGACTCTTTGTCTTTTTTTTTTTGTTTTGGATTGAGTGGAAAGTGGAGTGGCATGTGCCTTAGAACCTACGGTTGGTGTAGCTGAGTGCACTGACCAGTACTTTTTCCCCTTCGTTTTTATTTTCTGTTTTTGTATCGTATTTTGTTCTCTTTTTATTCATTGTAATTATATATTTCTGCACTGCCACTGTTTTTTCACTGAACACCTATTAATACATTTCCCCATCTGCACCCCATCCTGGCAATCCTAGTCCTTTGAGTCCTCTGCCCTTGGTGCACTCCGTCACAATGCCCATTTCAACTATCAGAGCAATGATTAAGAAATTTAAAGTAACTGGAGATGTTGAGAATCGGCCTGGAAGAGGACATATGTCTATATTGACCCCACATACAGTGAGGAGGATGGTTTGGATGGTCAAAGAATCTCCAAGGATCTCAGTTGGGGAATTGCAGACATTAGTTTGGTCTTGGGGTCAAGAAGTCTCCCAAACTACAATCAGACGCCACCTACATAACCAGAGGTTTTTTTGGAGGGTTGCCAGAGAAAAGCCTCTGATGTCATCAACAACAATCTCAAGCACCTACAGAACATTACTGGAACTTTCAGTGGGACCATGTTCCATGGTCAGATGACACCAAAAAGAGCATTTTGGCAACAAACACCAGACGTGGGTTTGGAGTAGACAGAAAAATTGACATGCAGAAAAGTACCTCATTCCCATGGTGAAGTATGGTGGTGGATCTGTGAAGTTGTGGGGCTGTTTTTCTTCCAAAGGCCAGAATAACTGGAGATACAAGAGCTTAATTCAAGACAAGATATTCTTGGGAAGGAAGTCCAAGATCTCATAGCTCAGAATGAAGTCTTCAAGCAACAACTTTCTGAAGCAAGTGCCGTAAATAAGAGTATAAGACCCCAAATGGTGACTGTTATGAGCAGTATAGCAAGGTGAAAACAGCTGGAGCCCAACAGTAACGTGCACTTGAAAATCTGGAAAAAAAGACAGAGAGAGAAAAAGCTTATATTTACAGAAGTGACAGAGTAAAAAAGGAGAGAAATGTTGGGAAGAGGATGCAGCTGATGTTGAAGCCATATTCGTGGAGATTCAGTGCCCTGGTGTTGTGCCTGCTAAAATTAGGAGGCTTGGGAACCCAAGGGATGAAAATTCACCACACCACCCTTTGTTGGTGATTACTATAACAGAGGCAGAGACTGTGTTGGATAATGCCGGAAAGTTGAAGGACTCCACCAAAGAAGACCGTAAAAAAGTTTACATAATGAAAGGTCTACAGCCCGCCATTGGTAGGGAATGGAAGAGGCTGCGTGACTGTGCAAAAACTGAGAGTACAGCTCCTGCAAATGTTGGGTGCAGAATCAGAGTGGATTACAGGAAGCGCGCTGTAACTAAAGATGGGGAGGTGGTCTGTAAGTTTGTGTCACCTTTTCAGCTAATGGGTCCAAACATATACAACTTGGGTTCTGGAATGTTAACGGGCTGCATAATAAACTGGGAAATATGAATGTGACATGGTGGCTGAGGGACCATGACATAGTGGTGCTGACAGAGATTAAAAGAGCTCATGTGACCCACGCCCCTAGACTCATAACTGTGGTAGCCAATAACCAGTACAGTCAGAGAGGGGGTGTCGCTGCTCTGTTTAGACATGATATTTACAATGATGTCACCGTAATTGACACATCAGCTCAAGAGCAAATTTGGTTTGGACTGCAGAGCGTTCCCGGTATAATGATTGGCAGAGCCTATATACCGCCATCTGATTCCCCTTTTTTCTCCAATGTACGTTTTTCTGAGATCCAGGTCAGAACCCAGAACAACACCGTTGGCTATGTGGTAGTTGGTCTCATGAACACTAGGTGTGGAGATAAGGTGAATGAGCTGCTTGAAGGTAGCAATAACATGCACTACAAGCCTGTTGATGAAACAGTAAACACCAGTGGAAAGAGTATTATTCAGGTTTGCAATAATCTATTGATTGTGAACAACTTCAACACAGCGTTTTTACTCCTTCCCGAGTTCCCTAACCTATCACAAGAGAAAAAAAAAAAGATTTCTGTAGTGGATTACTGTCTAATCTCTGCTTGTTATATTAATTGTGTTAAAAGCTTTGAAGTGAACCAAAACACTGACATGCCATCCGATCACGCCCCATTGTCTGTAGAACTTGTGTTCCCTGAAGAAACGTTTAATGCAAAGGTTTTGTCACAGTGCTCAGGATTTGTGTATGCATTCTATTATGACTCACTCTGGCAACCCGCGTTGCAGGAAACCAGTGCCTTATCGGCGCTGTACACCACAGTATAGATGCAGATCAATTTTCTTTCAACATAAGTTCACTGGAAGCACCCATCATTAGCTGTGACCAAAACCTGGATGAAATGGCTGTGTGGTTTGCAGATTTATTGTATAACTGTGCAGCCCAGAGCCAACTAGTGAGCTCTTAGACCCCACAGCCTGCCCCAGAATCAGGAAGCACTTTCACCCCCCGTTGGCAGCGTATATTGGGGTGCAGTGATGCTAAAATGTTGTGGCAGGCCATTGATTGGAAAGGGGAGTTTTCCTCAACTCCTCACCAAGAGATGCCTTCTGAAGCTGCATTCAAAGAACATATGGAGAAGCTGCTGAACCTCCCTGCTGGTGAGGGAGAAAACCCACTGCATATGGAGGGCTATAATGTGAATATGCCACTGCCAGGTGACCCAATCACAACAGCAGAGACTCAACATGTGATCGACCACCAGCTAAAGTGGGGAAATGGAGCGGGCCCTGATGGGGTAAGCCCGGGCGTGTTCAAATTTCTGCCCGGCGACTGGGTAATATTTTTATGCACGCATATAAATCTCATCTTTGTGACTGGCTATCCAATGACTTGGGCCCCTGCTAGATTGATCATGTCAGTAAAGAAAGGTAACGCCCTTGATTGTGATGATTACTGGGGGATAAGTGTGATCAACAGTGCAGCAAAGTTGTGTGATTATGTGCTGAACAATAGACTGATGGGCTGGTATGAGCCATTCTGGGAGCAGGCAGGAGCCCAACCTAAAAGAGGCTGCATTGAACACATTGTGGCACTTAGGCTTATAATGGACTATTGTATCAGAAAGAAGGTTCAGCTGTACACTGCTGTTATAGACTTCTCCAAAGCCTATGACCGGGTTCCATGAGGAAAACTGTTCACAATTTTAAAACGCTTGGGGTGTGGAGTTACTATGATTTAGGTTCTGATGTCAATGTACAGTGTAACAACACGTATCCTGGGCACTACAGCAATAACATCGTCCATCGGGTGAGGCAAGGATCCCCCACATCCTGCTTCCTGTTTGTGATGTTTGTTGACCAGTTGATCAGAAAGTTTAAACAACAATGTGGAGACGATGGATTCTTGAAATGACTCCATGTTCTAATGCTGATTGAGAAACTGAAATACTTGGAGGAATATGATGTGGAATGTAATAAATATGGAAGTCTTGGTTATGAAGGTAAAACAAAGTTTACGGCCATTTTTAGATCTGATGAAGGCAGGCAGCCAATTCAGCTTGGTTCATTTATGGTGAGGCGTTGTAACAGTTATACATATCTTGGAGCTATCTTCACTGCTGATTTAAATTCCCGAACCTCACTCTACATGTAAAAGAGAAAACAAAGCATTGAAACAAATTAATCATCTTCTTATCAACCAACTATGACGCCCCATTTTGTGTTAAAGGTATTTGAGGCTGCTTTCTCATCAGCTGTCTTGTATGGGTGTGAGGCTTGGTTAAAAGTGCCCTTAAAACCTGTTAAAACTCTCTATATGACTGGAGTGAAATCCCCACTTAGGGTGAGGTCTACGACACTGAACCTAACCTGCCTCTTGGAGGCAGGACTTCCTTCAGTGCAAACTTTAGTGAGAGAAAAGCCAGCCAGGTTCTTGACCAAGGTGAAGGAGCGTCATGGCATGCTTGATGACCCTTTATGGAATGTGCTTGAAGTAACTAGAAAAGAGAACCAAGTTATGAACTCACATTTATCTAAGATAATGGAGAAACAAGATCCTATTGAGAGTGACCATATGGAGATGATTAAGAAACTGCAATCTAAAGAGGGAACAAGATACAAGACCTACCAAGACATCAAACCACATAGATCCATCCACCCACTTTATCCCAGCCATACACTGGTATATTGAAGACCATTTGAGAATAAGCTTCTCACGGTTCCGGTTGTCCTCTCACTGACTGCGAGTGGAAATGGGAAGGTGGAGCCGTACACCACCTGAACAACACGTGTGTTGCTGCTGGACTGGCATACAGAATGAAGAACATATACTGGTGTGCCCTCGCACACAGGATATCCGTGTGAAATATGGGCATGACTCCACTGAACTGAGCTCACTCTTTGTGGATGCTGATAACAGAACTTTAGTTATGTTACATGCTTGCCTTGAGTTATTGGAGCACCAGCAGTATTCTATGGACTGCGTGATGGGACTTTGTGTTGCTGGTTTCATTACCTTTTTTAACTTATGGGCTTATTTTATATATGATTTTTTATTGTTTGGACCCAAATGTTTTATCATTTTGTGTCAATAAAATTACGAACAAACTAGCCTTAATGGTTCATTTATTCATGTAAAAGTGTTTTTAATTCATGACAGCGAGGTCTTCCAATATTTTATGACACATGTATCTTTAATTTCAGTCTTCCTCTTTCCTCTCTAAGATAGGGGTGGAGCATCCTCCCTTACCTCTATGGACCAGCCTCCTCTGATATAAATGTACTTATTTTATAAAAAATTGGTATTTCATATAACCATAATTATTCATCCATGGGGCTTTGAAACTGTTGGATGTACAGACATGAAAATTCTCAAACATTGTATTAGGTGTGAGAGCTTCTGGAAGTGATAACTTAACCACTGGAGCAGAACCCCTCAGTGTCCCGGGTGAGTGCCTCCCCCCTCAGCACCTGCAGTAGGTCCCAGCTGTAGCAGTGCAGTCTCTGTGCAGTCTGACTGAGGGAGGTTTTTGTAAGGCTCTCTATCACTGTGTGAACACATAGCTACTGCTGATGTAGTGGTAACTCTGACAGTAGTAATCTCCTGCATCTTCAGCCTGGACTCCACTGATGGTCAGAGTGAAGTCAGTCCCAGATCCACTGCCACTGAATCGATCAGGAATCCCTGAGTAACGTGATGTTGCCCTGTAGATCAGGAGTTTAGGAGCTTCTCCAGGTTTCTGCTGATACCAGGCCATATAGTGAGAACCACCACTGGTGTACACTGCAGGGCTGGTTCTACAGCTCAGGGTGACAGTGTCTCCTGTGAGAGCAGATTTACCAGCAGGAGTCTGAGTCACAGTCACCTGTCCTGTGCATTCTGAAGAGAAGAATAAAAACACATTTATTTTATCCATATGCACATTAGACTGTAACACGATTGCCCAGACAGTTATTTAATATAGTTATTTCATACAGTTACTTTAAGCACTATACCTCAATTTTATTGAACTAGAAGATATCATATCTATTTCATTAATTTTCATGAATCTCACCCTGAATGCAGAAAGCGAGTGCCCAGATGAAGATGGTGATAAAAGTCATTGTTGCTGTGGGTTCTGTTGCCATGAAGGACAGCTCTCAGTCATCAAGTGTTAAACTCACAGGACTATAAACACTCCCAGAGCACTGAAGCATGTGCTGCCAATGCAAAGTGTCTTCTCTATGCAAATGGTCTTCCTGGGCACAGCAGGCACTTGTAGCCCAGCAGTGCTGTGGACTGGAGACTGTGGGCTGTGACAGAGAGAGAGTTCAACAGCAGCACCAGGGCAGCAGCAGAGGTGTCAGTCACTCTGGTTTGACAAAGAGTCACAGTTCACTTCACACATTAAAATTTACAGAAATTAAAATCATGACATTGCTGGGTGGTTTAGAAGACCCTGCTGCTTAAAAGGGAGAGCACTATGACTGCATCTGCACTGGCTGTATAAGTGAGGTGCAGATTCACTTCTGAGCTCATTTTTGGGGCTCATTGTTGACTTTTCATCAGAATCCTGTTAAGCATCTGTCTGTCTCCATGGATGAGATCCAACTTTTGAATCTCTTTTCCTCTTTCAAGTTGCAGTTGTTCCTTGATTTGAATACACTGTCCTGATTTTGGCACTGTTCATTTTGACACATAAAATCATTTTGTGTGCTTGTCATTTTAGTGATTAAAGCATCTGCAATTCTGTCATCAAGTAGTTGACCTTTTTCAAAATCTGATTGATGTCACATGTGAGGATGGTGAGCGGTCGACAAGAGGACAACACAGAAAAATAGGGTGAACGGTGACAAATTTATTAAAGTGAGAACTTAAAAAAGTAAACAAACTGAAGTAATAATGAATAAACTGTGAATATTTACAATTAAACAACAGATGAGGCGATCAGTCCCCAAATGTCTCTTCCTTTGGCTGTATAGGGGTCCGACCTCACCCAACGCCTTCTCCCCTCTGGCAGGGCAGGAGGGGGTTAAATAAAGTTACCCCGAGCCTTCTCTGCACCTCCTGCACAACAGCCAGGGACGCTGAGACACAAGATTCCTGTTTCACTGATTATAAAATTCCACAGAATCAATATAACAGTAGACTGAAGCATGTTTCATATCAGTACATCAACACTCAGAGTAGCGTCAATCATTTTCTTGAGCTCAGAGGTGAATTGTGTGGTGTATTGTAGCTGAATTTGATATGATATTCATATTGACTCTGGTTTGAGAGGTTGTGATGTGAGGTGGGAGCACTTTATAACACACATGGGTTGTTCACCCTACACTGTTTATTTTCAAATGTCAGCACTTCTGCTCTGGTCCCAGAACAGCAGGGCCAAAAAGACAGCAGCTCTCTGAGGAACAGATTATTCTGGAGTATATTACACTTGTAAATATAATAGAATTTGCTTATCTATCCTTGATGTTTCCATAAATGTGCCAGTGGGGATTTAAATATGTTTATGTATTTTCTTTGGGCCTGATATTAAAAAATAAATAAATAAATTACACACAAGCAAAACTGATACTGGGATATAATAGAGGCCCATTGAGTAAGGTATTGTAGCAATAAGCAAAGCAGTGAGTGTAATACAGAATAAACTCAGTGCTGTATAACCTGAGGAGACACAATCCCCATGGCATATGGGAGCAGATGGGGGCGCTGCGGTTCAGTCCTGCTCTGTTATTTAGGTCGGGCGTATTGATGAACATGTTAATGGAGTCAGTTAATTCATCTGAACTCATTGCATTGATGAAATCATCTGCACTGTTTTCAGCCCCTCTGTATGATTTATGTAGGTTATACAGCTTACTGGGCTCTGTATGAGAGTCTCTGGTTTGTTCAGATCTTTCCAGAAACACACTGATTTGATTACGGTCTGATACGGGAGTTTGACACTGTCAGTGAATGCATTGATGGAGGAGGGGTCCATGTCAGATGCAGCATATTCCACAACACAAGCCCCGAGAGCCGAGCAATATGTGAGCCGACCTAAAGAGTCCCCTCTGATCCTGCCATAAATGATATACGCGCTTAAGGCTTGACAGGGATGCACTAAACCTTACCGTTCTTATTCACTGTGCTGTCGGGGTTCTTTCTTTTGCTGTTTGTTGGTTGGTACAGAGGGGCATTCCCAAACACATGGCTGTTTCCCTGTGGGTCAGTAAAATCAGGTTCTGTCCCAGTTCTTGCACTGAAGTCTCCATACAGCAGCACATTACTGTGGGCCTGGAAATGGCAGGTCTGTGTGTGCAGGGTATTAAAGATTCTTCATTATAATAAGGAGACTTGTGTGGGGCAGAGTAAACTGCACACAGGTATGCATCGTTTTCCCAATTTGCAATGTTTATTTTATTTATTTTTAGCCAAATATGAGTTGATTCTTTTTTTCTCAGCTGTGATGTGTTTGGTAAGTTCCCCTTTGTACCAATACCCCCCCGAATCTCTGCCATGCCGCACCTCCCTTCTTTTAATTGAGGGCACAATTATTTCACCATCGCCTGGAGGACCAAGTTTCAACTAGGATTAAAGTATCAACATCTGAGACACATTTGAGGAATTCAGGGTCTGAATAAAAGGATCACGACATTTTTAAGTGAAACAAAAACACATTCGAACTTTTCAACTTTTTCATGGTAGGAATTATTTCAATGTTAAGTTACACATATTTAATATTTTACAATGTATTGACCAACATGTAATTAAGCAGCCTGGCACACAGGACGGTGAGCAGGTGTTTGATCTCACCCAGCTCAGAAGCAGGGGCTGGTGGGGCAGGAGGTGAGGTACAGGGCTGCAGTGTAGCTGGGTTTATTCTGCTGGGGGTGTGCTCTGGGAGGTACAGGGCTGCAGTGTAGCTGGGTTTATTCTGCTGGGGGTGTGCTCTGGGAGGTACAGGGCTGCAGTGTAGTTGGGTTTATTCTGCTGGGGGTGTGCTCTGGGAGGTACAGGGCTGCAGCATAGCTGGGTTTATTCTGCTGGGGGTGTGCTGTGGGAGGTACAGGGCTGGAGTGTAGCTGGGTTTATTCTGCTGGGGGTATGCTCTGGGAGGTACAGGGCTGGAGTGTAGCTGGGTTTATTCTGATGGGGGTGTGCTCTGGGAGGTACAGGGCTGGAGTGTAGCTGGGTTTATTCTGCTGGGGGTGTGCTCTGGGAGGTACAGGGCTGCAGTGTAGCTGGGTTTATTCTGATGGGTGTGTGCTCTGGGAGGTACAGGGCTGGAGTGTAGCTGGGTTTATTCTGATGGGGGTGTGCTCTGGGAGGTACAGGGCTGCAGTGTAACTGGGTTTATTCTGCTGGGGGTGTGCTCTGGGAGGTACAGGGCTGGAGCTCTGCAGGTGGATGGGTGCTGGAGGGGCCCTGGGGGGCTGGGCAGTGCTGTGAGGCTGGTGTGGACTTTAAGGACGGTGACCCGTGGCAGGGGGACTTCCATCAAAGAGCCATTACAAGGACCTCTTCAGCTTCTGGTGGTGTTTGTCATTTTCTGTTGGGGGTTGTAATGCAGAGAGGGGTGTGTGTTTGGGGAAGGGTGTGAGTCTGGGAGGGAGGGGGTGTCGGCCTGTGTGCTGGGGGGGCTGTTGGACTCTGTTGATTGCGTTGTGTCAGGAGGAGTGGTTGTGTCTCTCTGGGCCAGTAGTTTGGCAGGGGGCTGTGCACAGAGTGTAGTTTGTGTCATTGGAAGGTGTGTTGTTTTGAGGGGAATGGTTTGTGTGTCAGTGTGTGTGTTTCCAGTGGTACATGAAGTACATATGAGCTCCTGAAGCTGCTCTCATAGGTGCTGTATCTCCTTGATGAAAGATCTCTCCCTGTGTTGCATGTGCTCTTTTACAGCAGCCAGCTGGGCTCTCAGGGCCTGGTTGTCCTGCCTCAGAGTGGCAGCCTCCTCTCTTAGCTCAGCGATAGCTCGGCTGTTCTCCCTGCTAACACTACTGCTTCTGTTCTACTGTTATACATGTGTTAAGGTGAAGGGCCAGATGAAAGGTGTGATTCTTTAGTTCTATGGGTCCTGTTATTTGTATCTTATTGGGTTGCACATTTCATGTGCTACTTGTACATACAACACAATGGGGTCACCTTACTCTTACATCCAAAAATATGTATTTTCAGTAAGATTTCACAATTTTAGTGAAAGCTAAAAATAAAATAAATAAATCAATATACACAAAACACCTGGTAGTTTTTCAGTCAAATTCAGCCAATTTACAGAGAGCTAAAGCAGGAATTACTGCTTCCATATGAACATGGAACAATATTAAATATCATTAAACATTTTTACATGTATCACACAGCACATGTATCACACAGTATCACAGTATATTTCACACAGCGTGTCTCTTCAGCTTCTGGTCTAATCTATTATAATGTACGTGAATCATAAACAACAGATGGGCTCTGTCTCCCTCCTGTGGTCCGTGTATGTAATGGCAGCTTGTGTCTGGAGTGATGGTGGAGAGCGCTTTGGACTGCCCTGCCTGGTGAACACTGCAACTATTATTAGGACATGTGAAATACAACTGCTTTATAGTCAAAACATTTATCATAAAAATAGTTTTCATTAACTGGCACTTATTCATATGGGCAGTTTTGAATTTTTTCAATGTTTTTAACACTGCCGCTTGAATTTCCCCTATTTGTCATTAATTGGCTTGGATATTCTGGCAATTGAATTCAATGTCAGTATATGAGTGTTATTTTTGGAGTTCAGTGAACCAATGGAGCTGTGTTTAAGTTGCAGCTACACTGTATCAGTATGCAGAGTGTGAGAGAGTTATAACTGAACTGCTGGAGCAGAACCCCTCAGTGTCCCGGGTCAGTGCCTCCCCCCTCAGCACCTGCAGTAGGTCCCAGCTGCAGCAGTGCAGTCTCTGTGCAGTCTGACTGAGGGAGGTTTTTGTATGGCTCTCTATCACTGTGTGAACACAACACTACTGCTAATCCAATGTTCACTCTGACAGTAGTAATCTCCTGCATCTTCAGCCTGGACTCCACTGATGGTCAGAGTGAAGTCAGTCCCAGATCCACTGCCACTGAATCGATCAGGAATCCCTGAGTTGCGTGATGTTGCATAGTAGATCAGGAGTTTAGGAGCTTCTCCAGGTTTCTGCTGATACCAGGCTAGGAGGTGATTACCATTATAGAAATTAGCTGCAGGGCTCGTTCTACAGCTCAGGATGACAGTGTCTCCTATGAGAGCAGATTTACCAGCAGGAGTCTGAGTCACAGTCACCTGTCCTGTAGTCTCTGAAGAGAAGAAAAAGAAAACAACACACATGAGAAACAATACATGAAAAATATATATAAAAATACACATTTCTGAATAAATATACCGCATATTCACACATGTATTTGATTGTTTTATAAATCTCACCCTGAATGCAGAAAGCAAGTACCCAGATGAAGATGGTGATAAAAGTCATTGTTGCTGTGGGTTCTGTTGCCATGAAGGACAGCTCTCAGTCATCAAGTGTTAAACTCACAGGACTATAAACACTCCCAGAGCACTGAAGCATGTGCTGCCAATGCAAAGTGTCTTCTCTATGCAAATGGTCTTCCTGGGTACAGCAGGCACTTGTAGCCCAGCAGTGCTGTGGACTGGAGACTGTGGGCTGTGACAGAGAGAGAGTTCAACAGCAGTACCAGGACTGCAAGGAACAGATTTTTGGGATTTCACTGTCATGTCCAGGGTATATATTGCACATAAAAATGCACTTTAACTTATGTAATTATTTTCTATGATCATTTGCATATGCCAATTCTGAATATTAATTAGTAAGACAGCAGAACAACATCCAATAGGGGATGTTTTAAGCTTATGTGTCTCAATCTTTAGAATCTTCCTTTTCATACTTTCACTCTCTTTTTCTATCTTGACTTTTAGTCATGTTACCTTAAACCTTCTGGCTAACATCAGCTAGTTGCAGTTTGATATGTGATTAACTCTCCTCTTTGTGAGAAACACAGGTCACTGCACTCCACATGAAAACATTTAACCAGCAACATGTGAACTGTGATGAAGATGGACATACAGAACCCAGTGCTCACCAAAGATTATCAGAAGCACCTGGTTTTATTACTGACACAGTAGCTTTGAAAGGGATGGGAGCAGAGCAGCTCTGTGTCCTGAGTAAAAGGACTGGATCAGGGGAAAGTCTTGATGAGCTGAGTTAAGCTGCAGTGATATAAACCATTAGCAGTGAGTGAGAGGCACCATTATCTGAGTGTGGAATAAGTGAAGAGTCTTAAGACATCTCATGGCAAAAATAAGTCCACACTCTGTTTAGGGCTGTAAGGCTGTTTAATGATCATGCAGTATGACTGCAGTGTAGCTGGGTTTATTCTGCTAGGGGTGTGCTCTGGGAGGTACAGGGCTGGAGCTCTGCAGGTGGATGGGTGCTGGGGGCCCTGGGGGCTGGGCAGTGCTGTGAGGCTGGTGTGGACTTTAAGGGGACGGTGACCCGTGGCACAGGGGGCTGCACCCTGACTCGGGCTGGATTAATGGTGTGGGGGGCTGAGTGGGTTACAGCCCAATGCTACGTCTTTTAGACTTTTGGCAAAGAGCTTCACACCCTCATGGTGTAAATGCTGCCCATCGTAGAGGTGCCATGGGCTGATGGTGGGGTGGTGAGCCAGGTGCAGCACGTCCTCTGGCCATCTCCACATTGATGTCTCTGATCACATGGGGGGAGACGTCGGTGCGGGGCAGCAGGGTGGAGATGATCACCCGGCTATCAGGAGACTCCTGGGAGGCTCTCTCGGCTCCCCTCCTCTCTGCGCTGGCGGTGTTGTGGCGCAGGCGATGCAGGTCATTGGTCCCAGTGAGTGCTCCCAGTGTGTCCTGTTTGAGAAGCTCCAGGGCCCGTGCTGTGTTACTGCAGCACATAGCCTTTACTTTTTGGGCTGGGAATAGCTTTTTTCATTCAAAAACTTCCCATTGAGTCCATGAGAAGGACCTCTTCAGCTTCTGGTGGTGTTTGTTGTTTTCTGTTGGGGGTTGTAATGCAGAGAGGGGTGTGTGTTTGGGGAAGGGTGTGAGTCTGGGAGGGAGGGGTGTCGGCCTGTGTGCTGGGGGGCTGTTGGACTCTGTTGATTGCGTTGTGTCAGGAGGAGTGGTTGTGTCTCTCTGGGCCAGTAGTTTGGCAGGGGGCTGTGCACAGAGTGTAGTTTGTGTCATTGGAAGGTGTGTTGTTTTGAGGGGAATGGTTTGTGTGTCAGTGTGTGTGTTTCCAGTGGTACATGAAGTACATATGAGCTCCTGAAGCTGCTCTCATAGGTGCTGTATCTCCTTGATGAAAGATCTCTCCCTGTGTTGCATGTGCTCTTTTATAGCAGACAGCTGGGCTCTCAGGGCCTGGTTGTCCTGCCTCAGAGTGGCAGCCTCCTCTCTTAGCTCAGCGATAGCTCGGCTGTTCTCCCTGCTAACACTACCGCTTCTGTTCTACTGTTATACATGTGTTAAGGTGAAGGGCCAGATGAAAGGTATGATTCTTTAGTTCCATGGGTCCTTATATTTAGACCTTATTGGATTTCACATTTCATGTGCTACTTGTGCATATAACACGATGGGATCATCTTGCTCTCACATCCCAAAATATTTTTTTCATTAAGATAACACTATTTTAGTGAAAACTAAAAATGAAAAATAAAATAAATAAAATAAAAAAACACCTTTTATTTTTTCCGTCAAATTCAGCCAATTTGCAACAGAGAGCTAAAACAGGCATTGCTGCGACCACAAACATATGAAACAATATTAAATATCATTAAATGGTTTTAAATGTATCACACAGTACATGTTTCACACAGTATTCACATAGCGTGTCTCTGCAGCTTCGGGTCTCCTCTGACGTAATATACTTGAATCATGAGCAACAGATGGGCTCTGTCTCCCTCCTGTGGTCAGTGTATGTAATGGCAGCTTGTGTGAGGTGTGATGGGGAAGAGTACTTTGGATTGCCCTGCCTGGTGAACACTGCGACTATTCCCTGGGACATGTTATATACAACTGCTTTATAGTCAAAAGATTTATCATAAAAATATGTTTCATTCACTGGCAGTCATTCATCTGGGCAGTTAAGAATTTTTTAGAATGTTTTTAACACTGCCATTTGAACTTCCCACATCTGTCATTAAGTGGCTTGGATATTCTGGCAATTGAATTCAATGTCAACATATGTGTTATTTCTGGAGTTCAGTGAACTAATGGAGCTGTGTTTAAGTTGCAGCTACAACTGTTTCAGTACACAGAGTATGAGAGAGTTACCCACTGCAACTCATTGTGCTGGAGCAGAACCCCTCAGTGTCCCGGGTCAGTGCCTCCCCCCTCAGCACCTGCAGTAGGTCCCAGCTGCAGCAGTGCAGTCTCTGTGCAGCCTGACTGAGGGAGGTTTTTGTACAGCTCTCTATCACTGTGTGAACACATTACCACTGTGTGCACTCTGACAGTAGTAATCTCCTGCATCTTCAGCCTGGACTCCACTGATGGTCAGAGTGAAGTCGAGGCCATTTCCCTCCACTGCCACTGAATCTAGAGGGCACTCCAGATACTCTCTCTGATGTGAGTTTGATCAGGAGTTTGGGAGCTTCTCCAGATTTCTGCTGGTACCAGTGGAGATAGTACTGAGCACCAGTATAATGGTAAACTGCAGTACTGGCCTTACAGTCAATAGAGACTGACTGACCCGTCTGGACTGACTGGGCTGGAGACTGAGTCAGAACCACCTGCCCCCAAGACTCTGCAGAGAGAGAGATTTATTGTGTAAATAGCCTTACTAAACATAATGTACACTTACAGATTTGAATCTACATGTATTACTATAAATTACAAAATTAATGTTTGACATTTTCTGTAGTTGGAGAATAATTTGAATTTGACAAAGTATTTCTCTCACCCTGAATGGAGAAAGCGAGTGCCCAGATGAAGATGGTGATAAAAGTCATTGTTGCTGTGGGTTCTGTTGCCATGAAGGACAGCTCTCAGTCATCAAGTGTTAAACTCACAGGACTATAAACACTCCCAGAGCACTGAAGCATGTGCTGCCAATGCAAAGTGTCTTCTCTATGCAAATGGTCTTCCTGGGTACAGCAGGCACTTGTAGCCCAGCAGTGCTGTGGACTGGAGACTGTGGGCTGTGACAGAGAGAGAGTTCAACAGCAGCACCAGGACAGCAGCAGAGGTGTCAGTCACTCTGGTTTGACATAGAGTCACAGTTCACTTCACACATTAACATTTATAGAAATTACAATCATGACATTACAGGGTGGTTTAGAAGACCCTGCTGCTTAAAAGGGAGAGCACTATGACTGCATCTGCACTGGCTGTATAAGTGAGGTGCAGATTCACTTCTGAGCTCATTTTTAGGGCTCATTGTTGACTTTTCATAAGTATCCTGTTGTCTCCATGAATGAGATTTAAACAATTTAATGTGTCAAGATGTGACATCACAGACTACCTAAGTGATCAGGGGATTATAGAGATTGCACATTAATTATTAAGTTATCATATTTAATTCAATTTTCTCATACACAGGGCAACTCTAGAAGGAGCTTTGTCACTTTTTCTCCACTGTACAGGCACTTTAGAGGACATTTTATCATATTTTCTCATTCATAGGGCAGCTCTATGGGGCACTTCATCATGTTTTCTCATTCATAGGGGCACCCAGGAGGGCACTTTTAAAACATGTTTTTAAGCAAAAGGGTACCGGGGGGGTGATTACACAGTGTCTCCTGTGAGAGCAGATCTCCCAAAATGAAGAGAGAGCCTCCATCTCTGATCAGCACTATGGGCATTTATGTAATTCCTCTGGACTGTCCTGCACAGGGGGTTCACTGCTACTCTTTCCACAGACATGTACAACTACAATACATTATAAATATTATTAATATGATACAAAATAGCATTCAACTGATTGACCAAGCAACTTTGAATTGTATTCATTGTCATCTGAATTTGAAATAACTGTCATTCCCTCTCAAGGCTAGGATATCCTGACTAAAATTCAGTCTCAGTATATTTGTGTTTTAGATGTATGAGAGTTTATTGAACCTCAGAAGCTCAGTGTGCTGGAGCAGAACCCCTCAGTGTCCCGGGTCAGTGCCTCCCCCCTCAGCACCTGCAGTAGGTCCCAGCTGTAGCAGTGCAGTCTCTGTGCAGTCTGACTGAGGGAGGTTTTTGTACGGCTCTCTATCACTGTGTGAACACCCAGCTACTGTGGTAACTCTGACAGTAGTAATCTCCTGCATCTTCAGCCTGGACTCCACTGATGGTCAGAATGAAGTCGAGGCCATTTCCTCTCCCACTGCCACTGAATCTAGAGGGCACTCCAGATACTCTCTCTGATGTGTATTTGATCAGGAGTTTGGGAGCTTCACCAAATTTCTGCTGGTTGTAGTGCAGAGAGGGGTGTGTGTTTGGGGAAGGGTGTGAGTCTGGGAGGGAGGGGGTGTCGGCCTGTGTGCTGGGGGGGCCGTTGGACTCTGTTGATTGCGTTGTGTCAGGAGGAGTGGTTGTGTCTCTCTCTGGGCCAGTAGTTTGGCAGGGGGCTGTGCACAGAGTGTAGTTTGTGTCATTGGAAGGTGTGTTGTTTTGAGGGGAATGGTTTGTGTGTCAGTGTGTGTGTTTCCAGTGGTACATGAAGTACATATGAGCTCCTGAAGCTGCTCTCATAGGTGCTGTATCTCCTTGATGAAAGATCTCTCCCTGTGTTGCATGTGCTCTTTTACAGCAGCCAGCTGGGCTCTCAGGGCCTGGTTGTCCTGCCTCAGAGTGGCAGCCTCCTCTCTTAGCTCAGCGATAGCTCGGCTGTTCTCCCTGCTAACATTACTGCTTCTGTTCTACTGTTATACATGTGTTAAGGTGAAGGGCCAGATGAAAGGTGTGATTCTTTAGTTCTATGGGTCCTGATATTTGCACCATATTGGGTTGCATATTTCATGTGCTACTTGTACATACAACACAATGAGATCATCTTGCTCTCACACCCCAAAATGTTTTTCTTCATTAAGATAACACCATTTTCAGTGAATACAAAAAATGAAAAATAAAATAAAATAAATAACATAAAAAACACCTGTCAGTTTTTCCGTCAAATTCAGCCAATTTGCTACAGAGAGCTAAAGCAGGAATTACTGCTACCACAAACACATGGAACAATATTAAATATCAGTAAACGTTTTTACACGTATCATAGAGTGTCACTGTATATTTCATATTGTGTGTCTCTGCAGCTTCGGGTCTCCTGTGATATTATGTACGTGAATCGTGAGCAGCAGATGGGCTCTGTCTCCCTCCTGTGGTCATTGTATGTAATGGCAGCTTGTGTGAGGTGCGATGGGGGAGAGTACTTTGGACTGCCCTGCTTGGTGAACACTGCTACAATTATGAAGACATGTTACATACCACTGCTTCATAGTCAACAGATGTATCATAAAAATACTTTTCATTAACTGGCACTGAGTAATCTAGGCAGTTTTGAATTTTTAGAATGTTTTTCACACCGCCATTTGAATTTCCCCCAGCTGTCATAAAGTGGCTTGGATATTCTGGCAATTGAATTCAATGTCAATAAATGCATGTTATTTTTGGAGTTCAGTGAACCAATGGAACTGTGTTTAAGTTGTAGCCACACTGTATCAGTATGCAGAGTGTGAGAGAGTTATAACTGAACCACTGAAGCTCAGTGTGCTGGAGCAGAACCCCTCAGTGTCCCGGGTCAGTGCCTCCCCCCTCAGCACCTGCAGTAGGTCCCAGCTGCAGCAGTGCAGTCTCTGTGCAGTCTGACTGAGGGAGGTTTTTGTACGGCTCTCTATCACTGTGTGAACACCAAGCTACTGCTGATCCAGTGTTCACTCTGACAGTAGTAATCTCCTGCATCTTCAGCCTGGACTCCACTGATGGTCAGAGTGAAGTCAGTCCCAGATCCACTGCCACTGAATCGATCAGGAATCCCTGAGTTATGTGATGTTGCATCATAGATCAGGAGTTTAGGAGCTTCTCCAGGTCTCTGCTGGTACCAGATCATATAGTGATTACCACTCCACACATGAACAGCAGGGCTGGTTCTACAGCTCAGGGTGACAGTGTCTCCTATTGGTGCAGATTTACCAGCAGGAGTCTGAGTCACAGTCACCTGTCCTGTGCATTCTGAAGGGGAGAATTAAAAAAATAAATACTTATGTTATCCATAGTCTCATTAGAATGTCACATTATTGCCCAGGCAGTTATTTAATATTTTTTAATACATTTACTTTTTATACTTACAGTCCATTAAAATTGAAGACAGCATAACAATTTGAATATGTTTTATGAATCTCACCCTTAATGTAGAAAGCAAGTGCCCAGATGAAGATGGTGATAAAAGTCATTGTTGCTGTGGGTTCTGTTGCCATGAAGGACAGCTCTCAGTCATCAAGTGTTAAACTCACAGGACTATAAACACTCCCAGAGCACTGAAGCATGTGCTGCCAATGCAAAGTGTCTTCTCTATGCAAATGGTCTTCCTGGGTACAGCAGGCACTTGTAGCCCAGCAGTGCTGTGGACTGGAGACTATGGGCTGTGACAGAGAGAGAGTTCAACAGCAGCACCAGGACAGCAGCAGAGGTGTCAGTCACTCTGGTTTGACATAGAGTCACAGTTCACTTCATACATTAACATTTACAGAAATTACAATCATGACATTGCAGGGTGGTTTAGAAGACCCTGCTGCTTAAAAGGGAGAGCACTATGACTGCATCTGCACTGGCTGTATAAGTGAGGTGCAGATTCACTTCTGAGCTCATTTTTGGGACTCATTGTTGACTTTTCATTAGAATCCTCTTAAGCATCTGTCTGTCTCCATGGATGAGATCCAACTTTTCAATCACTTTTCCTCTTTCAAGTTGCAGTTGTTCCTTGATGAAAATACACTGTCCTGATTTTGGCACTGATCGTTTTGACACATAAAATCATTTTGTGTGCTTGTCATTTTAGTGATTAAAACATCTGCTATTCTGTCATCAGGTCGTTGACCTCTTTCAAAATCTGATTGATGTCACATGTGAGGATGGTGAGCGGTCAACAAGAGGACAACACAGAAAATTAGGGTGAACGGTGACAAATTTATTAAAGTGAGAACTTAAAAAAAGTAAACAAACTGAAGTAATAATGAATAAACTGTGAATATTTACAAATAAACAACAGATGAGACAATCAGTCCCCAGTCTTTGGGCCTGATATTGAAAAAAGAAAAAAAATCAAATACAAACAAAACTGATTTTGGGATATAATAGGGGCCCAGTGAGTAAGGTATTATATCTATAAGCAAAGCAGTGAGTGTAATACAGAATAAACTCAGTGCTGTATAACCTGAGGAGACACAATCCCCATGGCATATGGCAGCAGATGGGGGCGCTGTGGTTTAGTCCTGCTCTGTTATTTAGGTAGGGCGTATTGATGAACATGTTAATAGAGTCAGTTAATTCATCTGAACTCATTGCATTGATGAAATCATCTGCACTGTTTTCAGCCCCTCTGTATGATTTATGTAGGTTATACAGCTTACTGGGCTCTGTATGAGAGTCTCTGGTTTGTTCAGATCTTTCCAGAAACACACTGATTTTGTTACGGTCTGATAGGGGAGGTTGACACTGTCAGTGAATGCATTGATGGAGGAGGGGTCCATGTCAGATGCGGCATATTCCACAACACAAGCCCCGAGAACCGAGCAATATGTGAGCCGACCTAAAGAGTCCCCTCTGATCCTGCCATTAATGATATACGCGCTTAAGGCTTGACAGGGATGCACTAACTCCTTACCGTTCTTATTCACTGTGCTGTCGGGGTTCTTTCTTTTGCTGTTTGTTGGTTGGTACAGAGGGGCATTCCCAAACACATGGCTGTTTCCCTGTGGGTCAGTAAAATCAGGTTCTGTCCCAGTTCTTGCACTGAAGTCTCCATACAGCAGCACATTACTGTGGGCCTGGAAATGGCAGGTCTGTGTGTGCAGGGTATTAAAGATTCTTCATTACAATAAGGAGACTTGTGTGGGGCAGAGTAAACTGCACACAGGTATGCATCATTTTCCCAACTTGCAATGTTTATTTTATTTATTTTAAGCCGAATATGAGTTGATTCTTTTTTTCAGAACTCTGATGTGTTTGGTAAGTTCCGCTTTTTTACCAATACCCCCCCGAGTCTCTGCCATGCCGCACCTCCCTTCTTTTAATTGAGGGCACAATTATTTCACCATCGCCTGGAGGACCAAGTTTCAACTAGGATTAAAGTATCAACATCTGAGACACATTTGAGGAATTCAGGGTCTGAATCAAAGGATCACGGCATTTTTAAGTGAAACAAAAACACATATTTGAAATCAAACTTTTTCATGGTAGGAATTATTTCAATGTTAAGTTACACATATTTATTATTTTACAATGTATTGACCAGCATGTAATTGAGCAGCCTGACACACAGGACGGTGAGCAGGTGTTTGATCTCACCCAGCTCAGAAGCAGGGGCTGGTGGGGCAGGAGGTGAGGTACAGGGCTGGAGTGTAATTGGGTTTATTCTGCTGGGGGTGTGCTCTGGGAGGTACAGGGGTGCAGTGTAGCTGGGTTTATCTGATGGGGGTGTGCTCTGGGAGGTACAGGGC
The DNA here is from genome assembly GCA_022829145.1 of Albula goreensis. NCBI lineage: Eukaryota > Metazoa > Chordata > Actinopteri > Albuliformes > Albulidae > Albula > Albula goreensis. Next base: position 38,032,167 of record CM040747.1, read on the forward strand.
TGCAGTGTAGCTGGGTTTATTCTGCTGGGGGTGTGCTCTGGGAGGTACAGGGCTGGAGCTCTGCAGGTGGATGGGTGCTGGAGGGGCCCTGGGGGGCTGGGCAGTGCTGTGAGGCTGGTGGCTGGTGTGGACTTTAAGGACGGTGACCCGTGGCACAGGGGGACTTTCGTCAAAGAGCCATTACAAGGACCTCTTCAGCTTCTGGTGGTGTTTGTTGTTTTCTGTTGGGGGTTGTAATGCAGAGGGGGTGTGTGTTTGGGGAAGGGTGTGAGTCTGGGAGGGAGGGGGTCGGCCTGTGTGCTGGGGGGCTGTTGGACTCTGTTGATTGCGTTGTGTCAGGAGGAGTGGTTGTGTCTCTCTGGGCCAGTAGTTTGGCAGGGGGCTGTGCACAGAGTGTAGTTTGTGTCATTGGAAGGTGTGTTGTTTTGAGGGGAATGGTTTGTGTGTCAGTGTGTGTGTTTCCAGTGGTACATGAAGTACATATGAGCTCCTGAAGCTGCTCTCATAGGTGCTGTATCTCCTTGATGAAAGATCTCTCCCTGTGTTGCATGTGCTCTTTTACAGCAGCCAGCTGGGCTCTCAGGGACTGGTTGTCCTGCCTCAGAGTGGCAGCCTCCTCTCTTAGGTCAGCGATAGCTCGGCTGTTCTCCCTGCTAACACTACTGCTTCTTTTCTACTGTTATACATGTGTTAAGGTGAAGGGCCAGATGAAAGGTGTGATTCTTTAGTCTATGGGTCCTGTTATTTTTGCCTTATTGGGTTGCACATTTCATGTTCTACTTGTACATACAACATAATGGGATCATCTTGCCCTCACATCCAAAAATATGTATTTTCGGTAAGGTAACACAATTTTTGTAAAAACTAAAACAAAAAAAAATAAATAAAAAAACACCTTTTAGTTTTTCAGTCAAATTCAGCCAATTTGCTACAGAGAGCTAAAACAGGCATTGCTGCAACCACAATATTACATGATATCATGAAATATCATTCAATGTTTTTACATGTATCACACAGTACATGTATCACACAGTATCACAGTATATTTCACATAGCATTTCTCGACAGCTTTGGGTCTCTTCCATTATAATGCAGTTGTGTCATGAGCAACTGATGGGTTCTGTCTCCCTCCTGTGCTCAGTATACAGTATATGTAATGGCAGCTTGTGTGTGTGTGTGTGTGTGTGTGTGTGTGTGTGTGTGTGTGTGTGTGTGTGTGTGTGTGTGTGTGTGTGTGTGTCTAGTCCAGTTGGCACAGGGACACTGAGGTGTTATACCCATATACTCCAAACCCAGCACAGAGGGGTGTGTGTTCAGTGAAGTTGGTGTGGAATCTGTGCAGGAGGGTCAGTGTGTCAGAGTCAGAGATGCTGTAGAAAGACAGAGTGCCGGCTGAACAGTCCACACACACTCCTACTCTGCAGTAGGGGGGGGGGGCAGGTATGTGTGTTTCATTCTTATTGTGCCAGACAGAGTATCTGTGTTTAGAGCACTCCAGACTCCAGGAGTTTTTATTCTGTCCAAACCCACAGTCATCATCCTCTCCTTTCCTGCTGATTCCTTTATATGTCACTGCAATATGAACCCTTCTCCACTCAGACACACTCCACTCAGCCTCCCAGTAACAGCGTCCAGACAGACTCTCTCTGCACAAAACCTGGAGCCTCCAGTCAAATCTCTCTGGATGATCAGGATATGGCTGCTCTCTCTCTGTACGTGTCACCTTCCTGTTCCCCTCAGACAAAAACAGCTCATTGTGCGCTGTGTTTGGATCCAGTGTGAGCTGACAGCCATCTACAAACCAGAGACATTAATGAGATTAATTATCATTATTAATATTCATCTCATTATGTGTGACTGAGTGTGTGTGAGAGAAAGGGAAAAACAGGGTTGTGTTTGCATGTGTGTGCACCTCTGTGTAAGTGTGTTCATGTGTGTGTTTGGAGTATGTGGGTTTGTTTGTGTGTGTGTTTATGTGTAGGTGTCTAAATATGGGTGAATGTTTGTAAACACTGTCTGCAAACAAACACAAACTGAACTCAGTGACCATGTGAAACACACACACACACACAAACACACACACAGTGCTGTATGTATGGACAGACTTCTGTCTGTGCGTGAAAGAGAGAATGGTGAAAGAGTGGGACTGAAAAAAGTTGAAAATAGATGTGAAAGAAAGAGGGAGAGAGGGAGGAGAGGAAATGGAGGGAGTGAGTGTTCAGTGCTGACAGACTCACATTTCCTGGGTCCTGGTTTGTTCCTGTTCTCTCCTCCATGGTCCACACTGTAGGAACAGCAGAACAGACAGTGACTGAGTGACACACAGTGTGGAAACTCTCTGTACTTACAGCAGTGTGTCTATGAGGTGCTGGAAACTCTCTGTACTTACAGCAGTGTGTCTATGAGGTGCAGTGTAGAAACCCTCTGTACTTACAGCAGTGTGTCTATGAGGTGCAGTGTAGAAACCCTCTGTACTTACAGCAGTGTGTCTATGAGGTGCAGTGTGGAAAGTCTATGTACTTACAGCATTGTAAGTGTGTCCAGTTTAGCAGCAGAGAGCGCTCTCACTCCTGAGTCTCCTGGGTGATTGTAGCTCAGATCTAGCTCTCTCAGGTGTGACGGATTTGAACGCAGAGCTGAAGCCAGAGAATCACAGCCTCTCTCTGTGACTCGACAGCCTGACAGCCTGCAGAGAGAAGGAGACCAGCTCTGGACAAACACACCTTACAGAATCTGAACGTAAAATAACAGGGCTGTGGAACTGGTGATGATCATTATCAAACACACAGCAGCGTGTTACACATCTTACAGAATCTGAATATAAAATAACAGGGCTGTGGAATTAGTTGTATACACCTTATTATCATTATTTTAATGAGTGGGACTCACTCATTTACTTCTTTATTTTCTACAATTGAAGGTATGTATATACTGTAATATTGAATGAACAATTTTCAAAAGTAAGAATTCAGTATTTTATTCCCTTTCGGACACTGAAACTGCCATTGGAAAAACACACATTTTAACATCACAGATTGACTGTGCAAAGTGAATAGAAAGCTTTAGCCTGAGTCATTATTAATATGTGTGGGATATTTTGTCACATTTGAGCCCTTCATTAAAGAGAGGTTTGTGTTTGTTACTTACCCCAGTCTCTGCAGTTTACATAGTGGGTCCTCCAGCCCTGCAGAGAGCGCTCTCACTCCTGAATCCTGCAGCTCATTGTCTTTGAGCCCCAGATCTCTCAGCTCTGAGTTGGGAGAACGCAGGACTGAGGCCAGATCATCACAGCAGCCCTCTGTGAGATTACAGCAACCCAGCCTGTGGAAAGAACACACACACACTATAAATATACACCAACCCAGCCTGTGGAGAGAACACACACACTATAGATATACACCAACCCAGCCTGTGGACAGAACACACACACACTAGAAATATACACCAATCCAGCCTGTGGAGAGAACACACACACACTATAAATGTACACCAACCCAGCCTGTGGAGAGGACACACACATACACGATAAATATACACCAACCCAGCCTGTGGAGAGAAAACACGCACACACACTATAAATATACACCAACCCAGCCTGTGGAGAGAACACACACACACACACACACTATACATATTCATCATCCCAGCCTGAAGAGAGAACACACACACACACACTATAAATATACACCAGACCAGCCTGTGGAGAGAACACACACACACTATAAATATACATCAACCTAGCCTGTGGAGAGAACACACACACTCACTATAAATATACACCAACCCAGCCTGTGGAGAGAACACACACACACACACACACACTATAAATATACATCATCCCAGCCTGAAGAGAGAACACACACACACTATAAATATACACCAACCCAGTCTGTGGAGAGAACACATACACACTATAAATATACACCAACCTAGCCTGTGGAGAGAACACACACACACTATAAATATACACCAACCCAGCCTGTGGAGAGAACACACACACTCACACACTATAAATATACATCATCCCAGTCTGTGGAGACAGTATGCTACAGTATGTCTAAATACAGGGTAGAGACAAGCCAGGTATAGAAGAGAGTCAAACTTTCAAATCTCTCTTCTTACACAACTTCCACCCCTGTTTTCATACTCATGTTGTTTTGTTCTGAAGAGATAAACAATCAATGCATAAGATTAAAAGGGAAGTCCAGACCATTTGGGACACCTTGTGTATCATGCCACAAATGAAAAAAACCAAGGTCAACCAGAAAGTCCAGAGCAAGAGCTAAGTCACTCCCTCAGAATCTTGGAGCCCCAAAAACACATTAAGAAAACCCTTGGGCTAAAAGTTTACTCTGGCTGTTTTTCTCAATCCAATGACAGCAAAAATTGAGAGAAGATAATTCAAGTAGCCCCACAGGTACAGACACAGATGGGGAAGGAAGCTCAGAATAGTTTGACAGTAGCTGCACTGCTTAGAAAGGAACATAAGTTCCCATATGCTCATCAGGAAAAGGAAACCTGCAAATAGAGTACCTCTTCTCCTCCATCACTCTCTTCTCTCTTTGTTCAACTCCACCTTAACAAACAGGGCTGCATGAGTCATTTTTACTCAGCTTGGCTTGCCTAAAACAACAGCAACCATTTCTCTCTAACCATTAGTTGATTAAGCCATTTAATCAGACATATTAATGGTAATTTAGTCAGTTACTGTAAACTGTTAAACCTAGCCCAATCAGGCAACCACAGCTACAGGATGATCTTTGCAGGTGCATTGGGCACATCCCTAGAGTGCTGTCCCATTCTTACATTTATAACACCTCCTCATTGTGAGTATCTGCTCACTGACCCAGTGTCATGTAAGTCAGTAATTAGCTGGACTTCAGGAAGTACCACTAATGTAAGACTGTTAACATATATCTCCTGGTTAGGATATCACACAAATTCGGATGGACTGTATGTCTGCATTTCCATTTCTTGATACAGTCACCAGGATAAACAGTCTCTGTCAGAGACTCACTCCTGAGTCTCCTGGGTGATTGTAGCTCAGATCTAGCTCTCTCAGGTGTGACGGATTTGAACGCAGAGCTGAAGCCAGAGAATCACAGCCTCTCTCTGTGACTCGACAGCCTGACAGCCTGCAGAGAGAAGGAGACCAGCTCTGGACAAACACACCTTACAGAATCTGAACGTAAAATAACAGGGCTGTGGAACTGGTGATGATCATTATCAAACACACAGCAGCGTGTTACACATCTTACAGAATCTGAATATAAAATAACAGGGCTGTGGAATTAGTTGTATACACCTTATTATCATTATTTTAATGAGTGGGACTCACTCATTTACTTCTTTATTTTCTACAATTGAAGGTATGTATATACTGTAATATTGAATGAACAATTTTCAAAAGTAAGAATTCAGTATTTTATTCCCTTTCGGACACTGAAACTGCCATTGGAAAAACACACATTTTAACATCACAGATTGACTGTGCAAAGTGAATAGAAAGCTTTAGCCTGAGTCATTATTAATATGTGTGGGATATTTTGTCACATTTGAGCCCTTCATTAAAGAGAGGTTTGTGTTTGTTACTTACCCCAGTCTCTGCAGTTTACATAGTGGGTCCTCCAGCCCTGCAGAGAGCGCTCTCACTCCTGAATCCTGCAGCTCATTGTCTTTGAGCCCCAGATCTCTCAGCTCTGAGTTGGGAGAACGCAGGACTGAGGCCAGATCATCACAGCAGCCCTCTGTGAGATTACAGCAACCCAGCCTGTGGAAAGAACACACACACACTATAAATATACACCAACCCAGCCTGTGGAGAGAACACACACACTATAGATATACACCAACCCAGCCTGTGGACAGAACACACACACACTAGAAATATACACCAATCCAGCCTGTGGAGAGAACACACACACACTATAAATGTACACCAACCCAGCCTGTGGAGAGGACACACACATACACGATAAATATACACCAACCCAGCCTGTGGAGAGAAAACACGCACACACACTATAAATATACACCAACCCAGCCTGTGGAGAGAACACACACACACACACACACTATACATATTCATCATCCCAGCCTGAAGAGAGAACACACACACACACTATAAATATACACCAGACCAGCCTGTGGAGAGAACACACACACACTATAAATATACATCAACCTAGCCTGTGGAGAGAACACACACACTCACTATAAATATACACCAACCCAGCCTGTGGAGAGAACACACACACACACACACACACTATAAATATACATCATCCCAGCCTGAAGAGAGAACACACACACACTATAAATATACACCAACCCAGTCTGTGGAGAGAACACATACACACTATAAATATACACCAACCTAGCCTGTGGAGAGAACACACACACACTATAAATATACACCAACCCAGCCTGTGGAGAGAACACACACACTCACACACTATAAATATACATCATCCCAGTCTGTGGAGACAGTATGCTACAGTATGTCTAAATACAGGGTAGAGACAAGCCAGGTATAGAAGAGAGTCAAACTTTCAAATCTCTCTTCTTACACAACTTCCACCCCTGTTTTCATACTCATGTTGTTTTGTTCTGAAGAGATAAACAATCAATGCATAAGATTAAAAGGGAAGTCCAGACCATTTGGGACACCTTGTGTATCATGCCACAAATGAAAAAAACCAAGGTCAACCAGAAAGTCCAGAGCAAGAGCTAAGTCACTCCCTCAGAATCTTGGAGCCCCAAAAACACATTAAGAAAACCCTTGGGCTAAAAGTTTACTCTGGCTGTTTTTCTCAATCCAATGACAGCAAAAATTGGAGAGAAGATAATTCAAGTAGCCCCACAGGTACAGACACAGATGGGGAAGGAAGCTCAGAATAGTTTGACAGTAGCTGCACTGCTTAGAAAGGAACATAAGTTCCCATATGCTCATCAGGAAAAGGAAACCTGCAAATAGAGTACCTCTTCTCCTCCATCACTCTCTTCTCTCTTTGTTCAACTCCACCTTAACAAACAGGGCTGCATGAGTCATTTTTACTCAGCTTGGCTTGCCTAAAACAACAGCAACCATTTCTCTCTAACCATTAGTTGATTAAGCCATTTAATCAGACATATTAATGGTAATTTAGTCAGTTACTGTAAACTGTTAAACCTAGCCCAATCAGGCAACCACAGCTACAGGATGATCTTTGCAGGTGCATTGGGCACATCCCTAGAGTGCTGTCCCATTCTTACATTTATAACACCTCCTCATTGTGAGTATCTGCTCACTGACCCAGTGTCATGTAAGTCAGTAATTAGCTGGACTTCAGGAAGTACCACTAATGTAAGACTGTTAACATATATCTCCTGGTTAGGATATCACACAAATTCGGATGGACTGTATGTCTGCATTTCCATTTCTTGATACAGTCACCAGGATAAACAGTCTCTGTCAGAACAGCACAAGGGTACCTGGGGGTAACAGCCAGGAATCACCCTTCCACAGCAGCTCCTGTCTGAAGGGACTAAACAGTCCAGTCCAGTCCATTCTGGGCCAGACCAGACCTCAAACTGTAGTCAAAAGTTCATCTGATCCATAGGGCACCCCCCTCAGACTTCTCATGACTGGATCACTGACAACTCATACTCTACCTCACTAACACTCCTGACCACTTTAAGCATAAACCTCCCAGGTACTGCTGTTTTCTTATTTTCCATTATGTTTTATTGATTGTGTTTGTCAGTAGATATGAGTGTACCTTAATAGTCAGTCATTGACTGTTAGCAGTGTTCTCTTTTGATGTTATTCATGATTGTTTAAATGTTACACATAACTGCCCAGATGTCTACAGCTGTGTATGAACTGCCCAGATTTGTCAAACTGTCATAACCTGTCAAATGAACTTGAGGATCTGTGGAATGTTAAATGACTTTTGCGCTCTAAAGGAATACTGGCTTAAGCCGCATCCTGAGACCAAACGGGGGTGTAGGAACACATGGAACATGGAACTACATTTCCACACACTCCACAGGAAACACCAGTGATGTTTATAGCACCGCCCCAGCCCGACATCCTCAGTAACAGTAAGCCAATTCTGTAACCCCAGAAACATGCAATGGGCAATGAAAGTTATAAAACTAGGAAGAACCCATTGTTCCCTCTCTTACTCTCCCAGCTCTTACTCCTACGTTTATCCTCATGTGCAGAACACGCACAGGAAATCTCAGACACTCTCACACAATAACTACTCTCAGTCCAACACAGAAAAAATATGCTGCCAGACTCGATAAGTTGAAAGTAAATTTGTAAAACTACAGACTTGTAAAGAGCATAGTCCACTCATTCAACATTCACCTAAACCAATGGTAAATTGGTGGGACATTTGATAGAGAATGTACATAACATACAGATAAGGTTCAGGGTCGGGGTAAGAGGTCATCAGAGAGGGCAGGTAGGGGAACTCTCTGTCCCATCAAACTGTCCTGTAATCATATGAGTGTAATTTTTGAAAATTAATTTAAGTTGAGAAAAATGGTAGCATTCACTCATTCAATACTCATCAGGGAATGATAGAATAGCTATCTAATCAGGGTCTAATCTCCCTCTCCCCATGTAAAGCTCTGCAAATTATTAGAGCTTCAGTGCTGATGCGATCACCAAGACAAGGGCACACCATGTCCGACAAACTATCCTACTTACATGCTGCAGGCTCTGCTCTTCTCACGAGAAACTCCAGAATAATTTAAGTAAACCTGTTCACTCACTTGCACGCACGCACACACACACACACACACACACACACACACACACACACGCTCCAGAAAGGGAAGGAGCCAAGTCTGCTGCCTGGAGGTGGAGTCCTTTTGTCCCTCTCAGGCCGTGTCTGGGTGCATGGCAAGGGACCATAAAAGAAGGGAGCAGGGTAAATAACCATAAAATGAATGTTGCTGTCTCAACACTAGTCTATGGATAGAACACACACATAATCCCACTTTCACACTGGACTTCAAGATAATTCTGGTCAGGAACCACACAGCTGGCAACCCTAAGACTCATGGGGTTTTATCCTGCTTTACTTTGCTGTGATAGAGGAGTGAGAAGAGAGGGGTGTGACCAATGTGGACAAAGGAAGGAAGGCTGGAGAGAGGAGAAGTTTGATTGAGAGAAGGAGCTGTTTAACGTTTCTCTGTATGGAGCCATAATCACTGGAGCCATAAACACGGTTTACTAAAGGTCACAAAATACACAGCACACAGCACTACTCACCCCAGTGTCTGTAGTTTACAGTTTGGACTCTTCAGTCCAGCACAGAGCAGCTTCACTCCTGAATCTCCCAGGTTATTGTAGCTGAGGTCCAGCTCTCTCAGGGGTGAGTTTGATGACTGGAGAGCTGAGGCCACAATTTTACAGGACTCCTTTGTAAGACCACAGCTGCTGAGTCTGAAAGAAAGAGGTGATGTGATAATATTTAACACTTAATATTTTAAATGTAGTATTGATAGTGCTCACTGATAAAGAGTGATAATGAGGATTGTAAGATCTACAATGCTCTGAGGAAGATGTCTGTGCTACACTCTTCAACTGCAGCACTTTACACCTGAGAATGTCCTGCTCAAGTCTGACAGTTTTACAACAGTGCAGCATTTCAGTTCTGATGGTGATCATTTATCAATGACCTGTGACCAAACTTTTTGGTAGTTATTGCATTAATGAATTTTACGAAAAAACCCCAACGTAGGAACACCAGTATCAAAACAGTATCACTGAGCCACCAGCAGGAAACTAAAATCATTTTTTGATGTTTAACTACAAACAATTAAGGTGCTCAGATAAGAAACAAAAATATTTATTCTCTGGTACTTATCTGCCATTTTCTGAAAAAATTAAAGACAAAATTACAGAACAAAAAAGCAATCAATATTCTCGGCAACTACATTCTGCTTTCCCTGTTTTCAGGCATCAGTCAGTTTCAGAGCTTGTTTATAATCAGGTCTGCATTTCAGAACATTCACAGTTGCTTCTGATCAAGTAACTGGTCTGAAATTCAGAAATGATTGATTATGGTAAAAACTATAATCCCTACTATTTTGCTAAATATTGTGATTCCAATTTTTAATAACAATTATCAGTTTGATTCGGGAAACAAAATTATTTTATTTGCATTTTATGCATCTTAAAACATGCTCATATTCTTCTTTTTGTTCTTGTAAATCAGTGCATTATTCATTTCTCAAAGTTGCAACAGCTAGAAAAGCTCATTTTCAATTTTATTGTGGTCCTTATTTTAGTATTTAGTTGTGTTACTAGTTGTATGAATGATAATGATTAACTGGCGTGAAACCAAAGTATTTCCAAATTCTGTGTTCACTTTGCCACTTTCAACTGGCCCTGACGTCTCCTGCTCCTGTACTGGCATCACAGTCCAGCATTTACCAGGTTCTGGGTCAATGTGCTCAGCATCCAAAGGTATCACAGTCTCCTTATCTTCAAACTCTCATAATATGTTGGATGGAAAGTGCTCAGTAATTCTTTGGAATTGAGTGATTTTTCCCAGTACCTGGAAAGCCTTTGATACTTCAGTATAGTCTGTATAAATACCCACATTTTGAAGTATGATTAAACTCTCACTGTCAATGTCATATATCTAGCATAAATTCATTCTGTGGCACTGTACCACTGAATCATCCAAATCTGCTTTACTTTGCTATGATAGAGTAGTAAGAAGAGAGGGATGGGACCAATGTGGACAAAGGAAGGAAGGCTGGAGAGAGGAGAAGTTTGATTGAGAGAAGGAGCTGTTTAACGTTTCTCTGTATGGAGCCATAATCACTAACTATTTACTAAAAGTCACAAAGTACACAGCACTACTCACCCCAGTGTCTGTAGTTTACAGTTTGGACTCTTCAGTCCAGCACAGAGCAGCTTCACTCCTAAATCTCCCAGGTTATTGTAGCTGAGGTCCAGCTCTCTCACGGGTGAGTTTGATGACTGGAGAGCTGAGGCCACAATTTTACAGGACTCCTTTGTAAGACCACAGCTGCTGAGTCTGAAAGAAAGAGGTGATGTGATAATATTTAACACTTCATATTTTAAATGTAGTATTGATAGTGCTCACTGATAAAGAGTGATATTGAGGATTATAAGATCTACAATGCTCTGAGGAAGATGTCTGTGCTACACTCTCCAACTTCAGCACTTTACACCTGAGAATAAGATGTCCTGCTCAAGTTCTACAGCTGTGGTTCTGACACAAATAGCCCCTTTTCCTCTGTTCAGTTCTGTCAGAATTTGGGGCTAATAGCCCAGCTACCTTTTCCACAGTCTTTTTCAGGCTAACTCTGGGCTTTAAGCCTCACTCATGGCCCTACTCATGCCACTGAGCCAAGTATGGACAGCAGGGCTAAGTATACAGTTATCAGATCCTTTTATACTGTATTTCATTATAAAAGCAAATTTCAGCCTATCGAGTGAATAGTGAGTTACATTGACAAGTTGTGAGAAGTTTGTATTTCCTTCCAATGAGAGTAAAAAAGCAAACATTATCACACAGCTAAAGGTTCACAGGAGTATCCAAAGGAAGGCAAGGGGGTTTTTAGTTCACATCTGATCGGCAGTGCAGCGTGTCTGTTCTGATGGTGATCATTTCTCAATGATCTGTGACCAAACTTTTTGGTAGTTTTTGGTTTTATGAATTTTACCAAAAAACCCCAACGTAGGAACACCAGTGTCAAAATAGTGCACATCACTGAGCCATCAGCAGGAAACTAAAATCATTTTTTGATGTTTAACTATAAACACACTATTTTATTACACTTTATGCATCCTGAAACATATTCACATTTTTTATTTGGCTCATGTAAATCAGTACATTATGCATTTCTCAAAGTTGCAACAGCTAGAAAAGCTCAGTTTCAATTTTACTGTGGTCCTTATTTTTAGTATTTAGATGTACAAACAACAATGATAAACTGTGAAATCTAAGTATTTCCAAATTCTGTGTTCACATTGCTGCCTTCATTGGGCCCTGGCATCTCCTGCTCCTGTACAGGCATCACAGTCCAGCATTTACCAGGTTCTGGGTCAATGTGCTCAGCATCCAAAGGTATCACAGTCTTCTTATCCTCAAACTCTCATAATATGCTGGATGGAAAGTGCTCAGTAATTCTTTGGAATTGATAGATTTTTCCCAGTACCTGGAAAGCCTTTGTTACTTCAGTACAGTCTGTATAAATACCCACATTTTGAAGTATGATTAAACTCTCACTGTCAATGTTATATATCCAGCATAAATTCATTCTGTGGCACTGTACCACTGAATTACCCAATTCACAAATATACAACCCCATGCCGAGTGCCAGTAAATTCTGTGTAACCGTATATCATTTGAAATATAATTTTACACAAGGTCTGAATCATCACACTTTTGTGATTAGGGTGAGAAGCAAGTAAATATTTTGGCTGAGCATTTTCCCATCTTTTGTTGTGTTTACTTGTTTTTGATATAACAGAAAACAATGAACCTCTCCAACAACAAAAATAATAATAATAATAATAATACTCAAGGAAACCTACACAGCCATAGCATTAACCGGTTGCATAAAACCAGAAATGAAATAACACGCAAAGCTGGATCCATTGGGGCCCTTATTCAGAACAGTTTTTGCTGTATCTAAATGCTTTGGCTCCTCTCTAAGCTCTGCTGCAGTTACTAAATGAGTCCACTAGAGAGTGTTGTCATCCTTCCACAGAGAACAGGCTGCGACACATTCACGCCAAAACTTTTGTGAGGATTTGATAATGAAGCGCTGCGTTGCAGAGGTACCGCTAGCTTATGGCTGTGCACGGTTTGTGTCGCTCAACTTCACAAGCCACTTATGGCATCCTAATTAAAGTTTCATCTGACAAAGTCAGCAATTTCTTTAAAAAACAGAACAGAATATTCAACATATACCTTGTGGGTAGCCGAGCTAGTACCTTGTCAATGGAATAATTCCACTATTACTGGAGTGATCGCCTACAATGTCCGAGTGGAGCCTGCTGGACTGAGAGCTCCAACAAACTTTTCCTCATCAAAAGAAAGAAGCCCGGCATTCCAATCAGAAATGATGATGAAAAATAGCTCACTATTGATGTGGATTCCAAAATATTTGTGGTAAAACAGGATACATATTCCTAGCTTGATAGTGTCACGGCTTCCCTGCGCAGATACTGCATGCCTGACCTTACTCTGGTTGTCTTTAAATTCGTCAATGCTAGCTATAAGGTTTCTGAGTTTAGTGGCGTGTGGCTGATACACTCCGCTTGTTTAAATACTAGAAGACAGAAAAGAGGACTGACATTGCCTTGTACCCAACGCCGGAGCTTCTCATTCCGCAGCCAGCTCGCTCTTGTCGCTGGGAACGGACAACCTGGTCTTGGAATTGCGAAGGCAACAATTCGCTGCCCCCAGCAATTGGTTTGTTCAGAGTTTTCTAAAAGATCCTGACAGCCTGGGCTGAGCGGCACGTTGTCACACGATTTAGTTGGTTAAGTTGGTAATGTACATCACTCTGCAGATGTATAGTCATAGATATGTGTGCCCTGCTTTAGCTGGTTGTATCATACTGTGATTTTTGGTTTTGATTCCCATGTGGAGGTTTGATGTGGTCATTAACTGATTATTATATATCAGATGTGCTGACACAAAGTAAGTAAGCCTACAAGTTCACACACTGCATTCAGGCCGCAATCTTTACACCTCCCAGTTGGAGATACATGAGCACACAGAAGTCATCAACTAGGACCCCCCGCAGTCAATACGTGCAAAACAACAGCATGGATGATTCACCTGGTTGGAAAAAAAACAAAATTGTAAATTTAATTGTAAAATGACATGAAGCTAAATTTTCTGCCAACATTCCAGAAGACAGTGCCATATAACTGCTTATAACGCATGGATAGCAAATCAGATTTGTATCTGTCTCATGGAGACTCAGTTATGGGGCCAAATGTAAATGGAATGTGTTTACACAGTTGGATATACTCAATCAGTCCAACACGCATGATGACCAAATGTTAAAGTACTCCCTAAGTCTACTGAGTTCTTGTTCGGTCCCTGAAATGTAAAAGGTAAAGGACCGTTAGGAAAGTGGTGAGTGAGCTCCAAGCTCAATAAAATGACAGGGCAAATAGATACATTCTGTGTGTAGAGAACAGCTTCACACGATTTGATCGTATGTAAAGACAGGACTGCATAACAGATTATACCGTCATTATCTCTACTGTGAGTCACAGTTTTGGATTAAGTGTCCTTTTAGCCAGAATAGCAAAAGCCCTTTGCTTATTCCTCGTGTTGAAAGATGTAACAATCTTGTAATGTTGGTTTTGCAAGATCTGTTTGGATTGTTCATGAGTCTCCTGCAGATATCAATACTGTTCATCTCATGAGGACCTGGGGAGGAAGATGGCTTCGCCGCCAAGTCCAACTCCACAACCATCGCCGAAAGAGCTGCAAGGAGCACCGGACATCCAGCAGACAACAGAGGAGCTGTCATGTGAAATTTGATCCGTCCAGGAAGTTTGATCCGGCCTGACACAACAGTGGGTTCTGAGCAGTCCGTTGCTATAACAGCGCAGGGATGATCTAACATTAAGAACATTAGGAAATTAAATTGCTCTCATTTTTGCAAGACCATCCCTCAGAGGGATTTACGCTACCTCACGAAGAGAGCGGACATCTAATACAACTATGTGACAAGTTAAGAAGTTGTGCCTGACAGTGTTGCCTGGCCTGCATTATCACTAGCGAGTTTAATTTTTGAAAGATCAATCCTACCTTAAATACACATGTGAAGATAACCAGTGGCTGATAAAGAAGGAAAACGGTATGTCTTTCAATGTCAAGATAAAAAACATTGAAAAACCCATTGGAAAGGCAGACAGAAATTATTTTTGTTTCAGAGAAACATAAAGCGATGAAAAATGCTAGCCAGTGAACACCATTGGATCATGATGTATTTTCAATGGACAGAATGATTCTTTTCACTGTAATTTTGGACTATTTGGCTTTCGTAATAAAGATTGTGTGCGCAAATATGCACCCAACCCACCAGGTTGAATCTTAAGGTTCACAACCATCATTTGCTTGTCACTATTGTGACAGATTGGTGTTGGCTGTGCTTCTGCTGTGTAGGGTGAGATGCACGTGGGGGCGCTAGCGAACACTGTCACATTCAGTTTGGTTAAGAGAGGCATTTTTTTAAAGTTAAAAAGGGTTAGGTTACTGTGACGGTGTTAGGCTACGTGTTCAGAGTAGCACATGCATGAGGGGTTTTGCTGCCCTTTGTCAGGGCCAGTTTTATTCAGGATCTGCATAAG
>CM040747.1:38048024-38069820 GCA_022829145.1 Albula goreensis
ATGAAGAGGTGTGCTGCATCAGAGTGACTGAAATAAACACATGAAGAGGTGTGCTGTATCAGAGTGACTGAAATAAACATAGCGACATCTAGTGTTAAAACTAAGAACTGCAATGTACATGCAGTGCAGTTTATTGTTAGAGAGTATGTTGTTTTGGGTCATATTCCATTTTATTTTCAATATTCACGGTGGACCACTTAAAAACGGGCAATGGGCCACAGTTGGACCAGGGCCATAGTTTGGCCATGCCTGGTCTAGGCCATTGGCAGAAACAGTGCTGCTGGGAGTTTGAGTCCCATAACAGGTGTTACATTACCAATGTGGACTTCCTGCCAAAGCCAGGAACATTGCTGCTGCAAGTTTCAGTCCCATAACAGGTGTTACATTACAAATGTCGACTTCCTGCCATAGCCAGTAACAGTGCTGCTGGGAGTTTGAGTCCCATAACAGGTGTTACATTACCAATGTGGACTTCCAGCCATAGCCAGTAAGAGTGCTGCTGGGAGTTTGAGTCCCATAACAAACATGTGCTTTGACTCTGTGTGGCTTCTGAAAGCCCTATAATCAGTATCAGATTGTGATTCATTAGAATAAGTGTTTTTTAGCAGAGCACTTCCTTTGAATGTGAGCAATTACACCACATCAGAGTGAGAGGTTAGTCATTCTAATAGTTACGAGCCTGAAAAGAGAGGTGAAATAAAGAGTATTCTCCAAGCCAAACCCCATGATGATTAATACATAGATTAAGAGATATCACACCTTTTTTGTGGGGTTTACATCCATACACTGCTCTCTCCTCTCTGGACTCTTCTGTTCCAGACAGCTGGACTCTGCTGATTGCTGGACCCTGCAAAGAGGTTTGTGAGGAATCAGAGATCCAACAGAAAGAAACAGTGAACTAAGAAAAAAAAATACATAAGAAGAGTGCATTAAAATGTTTTAGAGAAGCTTGATCATTAGACCTCTGTCTTGTAAAAACCTGACGCACACATGGAGACACAGATTCAAAGTGGATTCACTTGCAGGTTTATTATGAATTAACAAATTGACATCCTTTGCTTAAGTCAAATGTGTACACACCTTGTTTCAGATCAAACCATTTGTGGGAGAATGGTGCACATGATCAACAGTCAAACAAAGTTTTCAATCTTTTAAGATGAGCACAATTTAGAACTAGATGACACATTCAGTGAATTTTTGTCATGCAGTGAAACTAAGCTTTTTTAAGGCCTAAGCCTTGGACCCCCTGCCAGGCCCAGTGCAGCCTTCAACCCCCCCAGCTGTGCCCCTGCCCCACCTACAACAGACTGTGTCCAGTGGGAGTGAGGTACAATGAAAAAGTAGTGTAAACAATATCCTGTTTACTTACCTTGGATCAGCTGTGAATTCCCCTCTTAACTTGATAGGAGACTCCATTGACCTGTCACTCTTCACTGATATACAGCTGGGAACAGGTGGTCCTGCTCTATCCACCTCGATCCTGTGAAAAAAACAAGGAGAACGAGCTGCCAGTTGACCTCATCCTCTTACAGCAGCTCTCACTCACAGCAAATGGAGACAGAGCTTCCAGTTAACCTCATCCTCTTACTGCAGCTCTAACTCACAGCACATGGAGACAGAGCTTCCAGTTAACCCCATCCTCTTACTGTGGCTCTAACTCACAGCACATGGAGACAGAACTTCATAATCAACAGCCTAAAAAAGTTTTCAGTCATTTAATGTGTGTAAAAGTTGAACTTCTCAACACATTCAGTGAATGTCTGTCATGCAGAAAAACTAAGCTTTTTTAAGGCTTGAGCCTTGGACCCCCTGCCAGGCCCGGTGCAGCCTTCAACCCCTCCAGCTGTGCCCCTGCCCCACCTACACCAGACTGTGTCCAGTGAGAGTGAGGTACAATGAAACAGTAGTGTAAATAATATCCTATTTACTTACCTTGGATCACTGTGCTTTCATCTTTGAATTTGATAGCGTGACTCTAACTCATTCATCGTGTATTAATTAAAGTACAATCTGTTTCAGATATTCATACCTCTTGCTGTTAGTGCAGGTGGTTCCAGCACTGGTCTTTACCTCCCCAGAGTGACTCATTTTTGAGACAGCGCCCCCTGTCGCAGGAGACTGGAACATTCCTGACCAGAACTGACCATGAAATGGTTCTGACCCAGATCTAACAGACCTGTAAACACACAGGAATAAAAATTATGAACATTTGAGCTTCATTATCCACATTTCGTTTTTCTTCTAGAGTGCTCTGACATTTAACGGATCATCACTTAAAAGTTTCCTTGTTGCCATGAGCCCAAATTGAAGGGAAATCAAAGGGCTGTACCCACATGTCAATACCACTTGGACACAACTTTGTTCAACAAGCTGAGTGTTGTGGTTGAAAGGTTTTTGACATTTAAGATGGAAAATGGCCTTTGTGTGTTCGTAGGTGTATTATGGCCACAAAAACCAATCAACCAAATCTGAAGGGAAAATCCACCTTGCGTACAGGCACCATTGTCAATCAGGTATTTAAATAATTTAATGTAAAAATTGTTTGTGCATGTGTGTCTGTATAACTTGGATTCTATTATGTTTGACCACCTTGAGTAATGTGATTGGAAAGTTGTTGACATTTTAACCAAAAACGCTCTCGACTGACCCTGAATGTTCCGGATAAATATCAACACACTTTTCTGATGGTAAATCCATGGTCTGCGTAGTCTGAATCACAGAATGAAGAATTAATGTTGCGTACAAATAAACACATATTTTCACCCGCCTTCAGTGCAGCCTCACTGCTCTGGAATGTGTAACCACATTAATTGTACAGATATTGACGGAATTTGCCATGATATTACTCATATTACGACAGCAATTATATCCGACAGCATAGGCTACATTATATCACTTCACCACCACTTTCAACTGAAGCGCTGCTCTATTGGGTGGAATATAAACTAAACATTGTACCACAAAAAACCCTGGCTGATTCAAAATTAAAACTGTTTAAGGAAGCATATCTCCATAAACTTAATATACATCAAAGAAAATACAAACATCTTTTTATAAAGTACAAGTTTTAAAATGAACACTTCATCCAGCTCGAGATGATAGATTTGTGTAAAGAGAATGAGTTCTTATTGGACTTCAGTCTCCATTTTACAGTAGATGTTTCACATGTTAGTAAATTCAGTTTCTTACTGATATTATACCTGATATTCCCATTCCTCCTCACAGCCCTCTTTAGCTTCTCTCCAATCCCCATCATACTCCACAGTACTTACTGTCATATTTTATTCCATTTTGTTCTTTTACTCTCTTCTCTTCATTCCTCTGTCTGTGAAATGGTGTTTGAGTGCAAAGGTTACTTTCAGTTTCACAGTCTAAATCAGCACAATCAGAGTTTATTACTGTGTTGACTTTGTGAGCTTCAGTGGGTGGGGCTTATAACCCACCTTATTTCAGTACGGCCATTTTCACCTGGCTTGCACTGAAAAGCACACAGGCTACCTGACAAATTTAAAATAAAAGATAGACAGCATTGACAGGGTATTATTTGAGGTCAAGCTGAAAAACAGTGGGTTTAAGAGCATAGATAGGGAGATAGATCCTCAACACACACTACAAATCCATCACAGTTAAATACACCACACACACTCAACACACACAACCACATAGAAAAGACCCTCTTTTCCCCAAGCACGCATTGTAGACATTCCTTCAAAAAAGCAGTTTCTACCCAAAACACACCTTCAAAGGTTTAATAAAATCTCAGTTGCTCAAGTTCCACAGGATCTGCATACAGACTAGATATATTGAAGAAGCCACAAAAACATTTCAAAGCAATGAAACCAAGAGGGTTTTCCACATCATTCCTCAGACAGGCCAGGAAAACCTTTCTGACCACAAAACAACAGACACAAGGAAAATCATTCTGCTCATCACCACTTACTGGGCATTCAGTCAAGCAGAAAACAGGAAAACAAAACACAATATTTCCATAACCCTACAGAACACAAACTTGCTTGAAGACCACAAAATCATCTCAGCCAGCAAGAAAAACTAAAACTTCAAGACCACCTGGTAAGCAGCAAACTACCAGCAATCGGCACAATACCCACACAAGGCCCAGTATTCTATAATTAGGACACCACATTCAGGAAAAACAAAGCAAACACACCCCACCTCATGATACAAAAATCACAACTGACACAAATAATTACATATATGTTTTACAATGTAACCACCGTGACATTAAATATGTGTGAGAGAAAGGACATATGATTAGTACTAGATTTGCACAACACACTGTGGTGCCAGGAGAGGCGGAGGGAGGGGCAAGCTCCTCAGCTCCTCCCACTGTCCTGTCCTGCTACAGAAGATTCTGACTTTGAAGTGGACACCAAAACCTTCTACAATGTCTTAAAACCAAAGGGTTATTTCAAATCAAACAGAACCTCATCAAGATCCTGGGAATCACAGACCTGCTTCAGGACTACAGAATCATCTCAGTTAATGAAGAAATCTCAAAGACCATCTGGTAAGAAGCAAATTCCCAGAAATCAACACTGTACCCACACAAGGCCTGGTATTTAACAGACAAGCCAGTGCAGTAAAGACCAACAGTACAAACATGACATACCTAATCAAACAGACAAATACAGGTGACACAATAAGCTATGAATTAATGCAATCACTGTGGCATTAAATATGTAGGTGAGGCAGGGAACACAATCAGGACTAGACTAGTCCAACATGTGTATAACATTGAAAACCACAGAGACACTGACACACACCTACTAGCTTAGTTCCTTCACCATGAACTTGAGACACTAAAAATATCCAGCCTTCAAACAAACACTAACTGGACACCAGATGATTGACACAGAAAAGAATTGGATTATAAAACTCAAAACTAGGTCCTGTGAAGGACTAAACAAACATTGAAACTCCCCTGAATGATGTATGGGAGCCATTTCTGTGCCAGAACTCTCCCATAATGCTCCCTGTCTCTCACTCTCACAAAGCAATTGTACTTATTCGACCAGGTTTATTGGCCCACGGTTTCTTGGCCCAATTGCTTCCACCCCTCCAGCCTTTGCATCTTGCAGGGCTATGGAGTGCTGTAGAATACTTTTACTAGGTTTGGGGGAACAAGGGTCTGCATCTGGCAGTTTTGTTAGCCTGGGGATGTGCATGTTGTATAAATTTATACACAGTTTGTCTTCTAGGACATTTGGATCTTTTGGTCCTGTTTTGTGCCATGGTTAAAAGGAGCACTGGTTCAACCATAGGAATCCTGTTAGCCTGGAGGGGTTCTTATACACTGGAAATTTGTACATTGTTAGTTTGCCAGTTGGACAAGTCATTGGACAGCTGAGTAGTCTATTTGGATTAATTTTATTTTATATTAGTTTGTTTTCTCTGCAGTCAAATTGATCCCAAACATAAACCTTTTTACTATCTTTGACAAAATACATATATTTTTTTGTCTATTAATATTTTTGACAAACCAAATACATTTATATCTGTTCAGGTGAAGCCCATATAACGTATTAAACATTAAATATTTCTATATTTATCATAAAAAATACAGTTTTGTGGTAAATTAAACACCATTGTGAAATGTGCAGGCCCACTTTTTGGTAAAAGGGAAAGCTAAGACTTTACATTTTTTCTGTTGATTGGGTTTTAATGAGGTCAGAGGAAGTAAAAAAGACCTGAGGAAAAACATAATTGGTTGATCTTTAACTTTTAACTATTACAAAAAGTACAGCACCGGGGTCTGTGGGACCCCAAACAATGAGGAAGTAAAGCCAATTACTTATTAAAGCCAAGTAAAGCCAAGAAGTAAAGCCAATTTCAACAGAACACAAGGGGTTAATTACCAAAATGTCAGAGTCTCCTTTAAGTCACTCACCAAAAAAACCTCATCAGAACCGAGGTCAGACATGAACTGTACAGAGAACATCAGAAACCGCTGAAGGCAACCTGTAGAATAAAAAAACAGAGCTCCATTAGAGGATCTTAAATTGACATGGAAGGGATTGTGACAGGAAAACATAACAACCAAAGCCCCACAACAGAATCAGCTGAATAACGTTAACATGATTTCTAGTTTACATGTTTTTGGATTGGCCCTCAGACATTTGATCTTATGATTAAATAAATAATAAATAAATGCTGATAGTCAAAAGTTATTGAAAGGTTTCATTAGAACTGCTTTGTCAGTGTGCTGTTTTAAGGCCTTTTTTATGGAATTGTTTTGAATAACTTGAATTTTTTCACAATGTGTACATGGTAGAAAAATGTTTTTTTGTATTGTGCTTTTCAGAGCTGATTGATCAACATATTTTAAATTGATTATTTGTTGACACTTGAAATGTGCTATATAAATATTAATTATAAAGTTTATTACTCTCTTGCTTTGTGTCTGTGTTTATCAAACATAACCTTTAAGGGAGGGAAACACTGGGCTGCTAGCAGAAGGAGACAGAGCTGTAAACCAGACTGACTGGTTTTGAGTTTCATGATCTTGCTTGTCTTTTGACGCATTTGAAAATGGTGCAGTAAGTAAATTTAAAATCAACCATCATTATCAACACACCAGAACTGCAGATTGAAACCTCTTGGTTAAGTGTCCAAGAGAGTGATTTATAATGCAGTGCTTATAGTACTGCCATACACATATATGACAAAGGGTAGCATGCATGCTAAGATAATGTATAAATTGTATCATAAATCTAGCATGGTTGCTAGAATACTGTATAAAATGGATGATTAAAGCTAATATCCATGTGAGGTTACGATATAAATTGATTATAAATGCCAATAGAAGTAAATGTAACTCTCAGACTATATTATCCATGGTATGTTACTGTGGTACTGAATATCATTTATGAACTTTGTAATTGCCATATTATTCCACTGTAATTTAAGATCTGATCACACAGAAATAAGAACGTATTTTATCATAAAGGAAATTAAAAGTTCTGTCAGTGATCTTGTTGCATTAAGCAGATTTTTTAAAACCTGGTGGCATGTTGAAATATATCATTAAAAATGTACTCACCTACACAGAGGTATACATGGCTGAGACCCAGTTTATTCTTCTCTAGTTCTAAACTGAATCTGATTCTGTCTGTATTTTTATTATCATGGAGATCTGCATATTCTCCTTCCAGTTTGAACTTGAAGAATGGAATGCCATCTGTTATGCACCAGTTATGAGTGAAGACTGTTCCAGTAAATCTGCCAGTAGATAGAAAGCCAGTTTCACTTTCTTACATTTAGTATTTGCTCATCATGGGAGTCTCAGTTGGTATTTTGATCAGAAAGAGAGAGACAGATGCACACTGCTCTAATTGTTCCATAAATGTGGATTTATATAAATAACACAATGTTCTGCACTGTTGTGAAAGATCACAGTCTTTGTTTAGGGCTGGAAGAGAGACAGAGCACAGCAGCCAGAGTACAAACACTCTGAGGGGTGGCTCCCCTTCCAGTTACATGTACTCTAGGTGGCTGTATGAGGATACTGTTACATATTTACATACCTGGGCGTGATCTAGCTAAATCAGGAGACATCATTTAGCTGGATCTATAGCATGGTATGGTTTAGAAGATTTTAGACAGTGATGCAAGCAGCTTAAAGGAGGAGCACATTACAGGGGTTAAACAAGGTAACTAAAAACAGAATACTGAAGATCCTCACCATAGCTTATATACAGCAAACTTTCTTTTAGCTTCCACATCCCCCTTTTGCCTTTAGGACAGTAATCATCATGTATGAGCACCTTTGGCCCATGGATCTTGAGACCCTGTGCAGTACACAATCTTTAAAGCATGTTTGAACAGGTCATATTACACATTCACACTCATAGCGTCTGAAGTGTTTCTCTTCATCCTCATCCAGTGCAATCCCAGCGAGTGACAGAAGAGGAACATTCACAGACTGAGAGACCATATGCACAGCAATCACCTTATTCACACATGCAGAACACAAAGCTTTCATGCAGACAGTTATAAACTCTAAGACTACGATACACAGCACAGCAAGCAGCTCATATCACAACTCTTCAGCACCTAATTCTCCTAATGCATTCTCTAACCAGCTGCTGACGCCCAAATCACCTGGATTATAGTCACCATATTTATGATCCTCAGCTTCTTGGTCTGGGACAAGAGCAACACTTAAGACTCAGTGAAAACTGAGTCTTATCGTAAGTTTTAAGTTGGGGGAAGAAGTCGTATTTATTTCTATGATTGATGATCAAGTTATTAAAGTTTTATTCATAGGCTGTGGCATTAAAATTTCTGTCCAGTACATGCACACTCATAGTGTAATACCCCAAATCCTCAATTCAGGATAGCTCAGGGTTAAATTTTAAAGCACTAAGTAGGATGACATATTCATTACCAGATCATACATCATTCTCCCAGAGGCAGAAATGTAACATCCATGTAACACCATGTAAGAATATAGTTAGACCCAGCAGCACTAGATGTTCTACATTGCAGTAATTCTCAGTCTACATACATCTAGAGTGCTAAACATGTTAGATTCATGCTGAATGTGATGAAGTCCTTGTTGCTCTTTTTAAGCACATCTGTCAATTGGATGACGGGTGCTCCATGTGTGACTCTGTGAGACTCAGACACATCCAGTGACTCCTCTCACAGACACTCCTGGAAGAAGGAGAAAAATAATATAAGGAAAAGAGGGACAAAAAGGTATTTCTTCTGACATCCCCCAATAAAAAGAGGTAAATATAACATCTATAATACTGTAATTACACAGACATTGACATTGGCTTCCTTGTTACTATGTCTTGTTTTTTTCAAAAAGTGCTTTTTTCAGCACTTTTTCAGCTTAATATTTTTAAAGTAATCCTCTGTGCCTACAGCCTTTTGCTAATCTAAATATAGCTAATTTCATTTTTGGTCACATTGGTCTGAATGTTGCAATTCATTGTTAGTAGTTGCTGAAATAAGTGTTGATATATGATAATGTAGCTCTGTCACTTAACTGTGTTTGAAAGTAAAGTTGAAACTACCCATATTATCATATGGCATCAGTGCTACTGTCTGTATGTTAGATAATGGGCCTCATGCAGCAACATTCTCTTAAATTTCACTGATATTTTCTCTTAATTTTCCATGAAGAGAAGTCAACTACAGAACCACCAAACGTTCTTAACCATCCAAATCTGCTCTTGCTCAGGCATGCTGAATGATAAACACTGAACAGTATATAAGGGCAGATGTTGTGCCATGTGTGAATACTCTGGCACATGCACAAGAATTGGAGAGTCGCCACCAAAAACAGGCTCTAACAAGAACTTCGGCAGTAGTGAAATCAATGCACAGGTTTGCGTTGCGTATCGTACACAATACGTTCTGTGAAATAGGACGTGATCTGATTTTGACATTGTGCAAACACCATAGTGTCGTATATACTTTGCAAAACTATCGGATACTGTAGTGAACCTGTATTGACTAAATAGCCAAGATACTGTACACATATAGTACTGTATATCAGCGAATGTATCTGGCAAGGTAATATATGGGTTAAATTGTTTCAGTTTGCTCCGTCCTGTTCTCCAGTCGGGATTTTTGAACTCAATTATAACCTTATGGGACCATGGACGTGTATGCGGTCAGAGGTTGCCCGAATGGACGTTATACGGTGCATACCTGTACTGTTAAATAAGCTTAAAGTAAATGTGATTTTCCAGAGCATCTGTACTGCCGTTACAGGAAAATCAAAAACCCAGCAATGGCAAAACATTTTTGATTCTGTAAATGCTGTGTCTGCAGAGGGACACACAGTAACTGAAATTAAAAGAAAATGGTTTGACATGAAAACAAAAATGATGAAAAAAACACTTTGCCCAAGCCAAGCTCTCCATGATGATAACTGGATTTTTTATTCTCACAGTTGGCCTAAGGTTTGAAGAAATGATTGGAGAGGTGGAACTAACATGTGTCCAGTCAGACGCTTTCCTTGCATCAGTTTCAAGCACAGAACGGCTCAGCAGCCATTTATCCGTCTCATCAAATAGATGTGTCCGATCTCTAAAAACATGTTCTCTGCGTAAGGTCTGGATGGCCAAAGCATCTAACAGCAGAATGTAAGCCATTCAGAAGCTGAACGCATACAATATCATCAAGGGTTTTTATAGTCTTATTTGGGATCAATGGACCAATCGTATTTCTTTAGCCCACAAATTTAGTAATACAATCATTATAATTACTCTAAAACATATAACAATTTTAATTTCCTTATATAATATTCATGCATTTTTTTATGTTTCTCAAATTTAAAAATTATGTTTCCTTGCTTTGGACAAACAAATTGTGGACTTCTAAAATTTCTCTTACCTAAGAGAAGAGCAAAAATAAGAAAACATTGGTGAATCCCGGAAATCAATGGGCACGAACAAAATAAGAACAAATCATGGATACAAACAAAAACAAGAGGAAATTTGTTCCTATATATCTCCCTGCATGAGGCCCAATGTGTAATAAATTGACACTGTCAGTATGCTAAATGTGTGTCTCAGCCTGTGTGCCAGTTGTAGTTCCAGTGCTTGTTAGCAACAGTCTGTTGGAGTTAGACTCCTCATTAGCATATTAGCTGCAGTGCATGCTGGGTAGTGTATTGGTGAATGTGTAATGTAAATGTCCATCAGAGAGAGCCTCTGTGTGTGAAGCTAATGATTGCTAATGCTGAAAGCACAGGACTGTTGCCTGTGTTTATGGTGTTCCGCAGTGAAATAGGGAAATGGTCCACATATTAATCCATACAGCATATTAAATTTCCCTCTGGTTCACGCTTTAGCTCCTGAAAAGAGGATGCACCCTGGATTTTTGTAGTGATGAAAAACTCACCTCTGAATATGTGTTTGGCTCAGCCCCACTGTCAAAAAGACAGAGACCTTAAAACAAGATTAACTGATTAACAGATTAACTGTGGACACTGGTCACCCTGACAAAAACATTTACAATGAAAAGTTCTTATTTTCTTAGGTAGAACATTGGCTTGGGTTTTACGTGGTCATTTCTCACAAATCTGTCACTCCACACTGCCATCTAATGGGTGAATTAGTCAGAGCTGAAACACAAATGTGGTGCGTCATTTGACACTACTTGCGTGTGGGGCTACAAGGTGTACCTGCAAACAAAATGCTGTAAGATATGAGTGCACTGGGACTGAGAAGGATGTTATCTGATTTAAACTGTGTTTGATTTCATTGGATTTTGTTGTATTGATTGCTTTAATTATTGCATTATTGATTTTCTTTTTGGTCTACTTTTAAAGACCAATTTGGTTTGGATTTAAAGATTAATTTTTTTTCTTTTGTCTTACTGGAGGTATCTATTATAATGGTTTTATAGCTCTGCAATTTTTTATGTAATTCTTTTCATTCTTTGGCAAAACCAACAGTCCAGGGTAGGCAAAGCGAAGTTCAGAAAAATGCCATAAACAAATTCACAACTCCAAAGGCAAAATATCAACAGCGACAAAAGGCTCGCAGTCTGTTGTGAGGATATTTTGACCTTCTCCATGACACCAAATGCAGGACAATGAAGATATAACTGGCCTCGGCCCTCAATGGGAGCTATAAATAGGCCATTAGCAGGGGTATGCTGTGGAACAGGATACTCTACAGAAATACAAATGTTTGGCTGATGGCGAGAACTGGCTAGGCCAAAGGTGGAGGTGTCGCAAAGTACGAATACAGAATAAAACACAGTCCCATCACCTACAGGCAGCCTTAAATAATACAATAAAAAAACTGGAACCTATCACCATAAAGCTGCAAGTGCAAAGCACAAGGAAAACTTAGAACATGGTTAAGTATGACTGACCACAGCAGAAAGAACCACACAGGTTTAAACAGGCAGATAATGAGCAATAAGTCTCAGGTGAGTGCGGTCTGGGAGAGCAGGGGATAGTTGGAGGTGTGCGACCTCTGGTGGCAGACTTTGGTGTCGGTCCTCAGTGTGACATTTTGTCTCTTTTTAGTTTCTTCTGCCTCTTGCAGGTCTGTGACAATATTAGTGAAATGGTTTAAGTTAACCTTTTTCCTAAGTATGCCTAGTTTTTCTTTGTGGGAAGTACCATTCATTTTTCACCCTAATATGGGGGATTTAATGATCAAAACTGTTGACCTTAACAGAGCTGGAGATTGGAGGAAGGGGACAGCTGTCTTTCTGCGAATGTAGCATTAGAATACACACATTATGTCTCATCTTTTTGCTAATGTAGCGTTAGAGTATAAACATTTTTTTTGGGATCAAAAATGTTATGTGTTGAACAAGCTGGGAGGAAATACTCTCATGCCACTCTAGGAAGGATGGACTGTCAATGTGACTGAACTGAGTCTGTATATCTACCTTTGTGTTTCTTTTTCATAGACTTAGTTGTTGCAGGTGCACTCTTCACTGGTCCAGGACTCCTTTCTGTTTTAGGCTGACATGCATTGGCTACCAGAGAAAAACAAAGACTGACAGTCAAAGACAAATAGGTAACAAAAATGATTTTTGTAATGCAGAAGTTGACGTGTATTGATGTTTTTAGAGGCAGTATATAAGTATGATTTGTGGGATGACATCTAATAAACAGTCATAGTGTTTACCAGATATACTTATAGCCATGCACATTATGATATTAGGAAAGCATAAATCATATAATTAAATATAATAATTATCTTGGACAGCTTGTCAAGATTTTTGTATCTGTTTCAGCCATATTAAATATTACATTTTCTGTGATATTAAATATCATGTTTTTACTACTAAGAGGGACTTCCTTACCCGTTTTGCTCTTCTTCCTGTTTGACCCTGTACTCTGCCTCCTGGGTTCTGCAGGGAGGGGGCGAGGCTCTGTAACAGGGATGGGTGGCTCATCCCTTTGATTGGCTCCTCTTCTTTACCTTCTTCTTTGTCTTCTTCTTCTTCTCTTTCTTTAGTCAGCTGATTATGGTCCCCCACCTCGTCAGCACCTCATGAAAGAAGGTCTTGAGGGAGACAATTACAGCAAATGCCAGGATCCAAAGCTCCATGGCCATTCTGCTGGGAGTGAGGGACATTCTGCAGTGACAGGCATCTTGTGAGAGCCCCATTCACAACCAGCCACAACATAGACCAGCTATAGACACATACTTTTGATTTGCATGTATCCTGAATTCAGGAATTTGAAACTTCAGAAAACACAAATTTGCCTGGGCCCATCTCAAATGACTGTACTGCCCTCTCTTTGTGCCGCACACCATACCCTGCAACATCACCATGTAATTGACAGTCATTTAATTGACTTGTTTGGACTATACAAACCCTGTTTGGAACTAACCAAACCATTCCATTATTGACTTACCTAACAACAAGGCAAAACAAGCCCCTTTGATTTTTGTGTAAAGCTACCAGTTTATGTACAGGTACCCCTTAGGTCTGTCACATCAATGCCCAGGATAATGTAGTGTTTTAATTGGGCTACAAGTACAATGTATACAGTGCAGAACTAGCTATATTAAAAGAATAAATTTCATTATTTAATGTGCAAACTTCCCACCTTTGAGGACTTCTCTGTAGAGAATACACTTCTTGTTTGGAATATAGTCCAAATCTCATTCATCTGCTTTTAATATGCACTGATTTAAATGGCTTCAGAATGATAGGCCAGAGATGTCAAGCTCGAAGATATGATTCAGTACATTCTGTCCCACAGTCCCTCAAAGCTAGATGACTGCTCAGTGGTAATTCACAAATTTCGGAAGAAAAACAGTCCCAGCAGCTAGGAAGTACGTGGTCATTCATAATAATTTCTGTCTGTCCTTTATGGTCAATTCTGCATCAGTTGTCAGTGTTCTACATTTGACCTTCCTTCCCACTGTGACATCATAGTTATTGGAATGCCATTTTATTCATAGATAAATAAACAAAAATGTTTATGAAATACATAATATAATGGATGATAAATTAGTTGATAAATTGTGAAATAATTAAATAAATAATACTCAACTTGTTATGATAAAATATTATTTCAGCACACAAATTTTCACATTACCATTATCATGTTTAAATTTTACATCATAATGATGTAGTGATTAATTATTTGATCTTTATTTCATAACTAGATATAAAGTTCCAGAAAAAAAAACAGTTTGCTTGCCAAAGGCTTTAAGAGTATGTTTAAATCTGTAGGCTACAATTAAAAATTAATAAGACAACAATATAATAATTTAACATATATTATAAAAAGACTACTTC
Organism: Albula goreensis; assembly: GCA_022829145.1. NCBI lineage: Eukaryota > Metazoa > Chordata > Actinopteri > Albuliformes > Albulidae > Albula > Albula goreensis. Next base: position 38,062,287 of record CM040747.1, read on the forward strand.
TTATGATGAGTATATCGAAACTTCTAGGAGGTACAGTAAGCACTGAAGTAGTAGCAGCAGGAATACTAGAAGCAGTCAAAGAACAGCAGAACTTTCTGCTCAAAACATTAATTATTCATTTAAGATCATCATACCTGAACAGCATTGCAGTGACATTATATCTGCTAGGCTACTGTATCATACTTGTACACAATACATGATAATATCTGTAGGCTACAAGGCAGTATTATTATAAACAGCAGTGTTTATTATTACATTTGTGCAGTCAGTACTACAGGTATGCATTAGTTGTTTTCTAGCAAAAAGCCAAAGCAGCTAGCTAGCTAACCTGAATTCTAACAACATTAGCTAGCTAACTGAACACTTAATAGACAATGATGCAGTTATGCCGCACATATATTACACACAACGCACTTTATACAACAGTTAGTTCCGACCGCGCATTGTGATTGTCAGAGACAAATTCCATTCGTGCAGTATAACATCATAGCGAGAGATAACGTTATCCCAGTATCTTTGTGTCAAAAGGAAAGTTATTTCAAAATTTCAAGTCAGGTAAGGTAGCTAGCATGCTGTATTCTTTGGATAATGTTATTTTGTCAACTACCTTAAAATTATCGGAAAGTAGGTAGTACTTACGACTGTTCGTGGTGAAGTGGTATTAGTTAAATTAAAACTAACGTTACATGTCATCACTGTCGCTTCGTGTCACGAACGTTAGCTTGTTAGCATGCTCAGCATTACACAAATATTAAGTCAACGGACACCGTTTTTAAAGCTTTATAGTTTAAAACACGTATAAATCTTATAGTTTAAATAAGTACAAGCAACGTAGCCAGTATTATTCAAGTTAACAAATTTGGTATGTCTAGTTTAAAAAGTAGATAATATTTAGGACTGCAAATCCTTACCGCTGAAGTCGTTCATACAATTCAGATACTGACGCATTAAATCCGTTTATGAGCCGAGCAGCGACCGTTATAATTGTTGCTTAGTAACGTTAGCCACATTAGCATGCTCAACATTCCACCAATGTTAAGTCAGTGGAGGCCATTTTTAAAGCTTAATAGTTTAAAAAGTATGAATCGTATACCTTAGAAAAATAGAAGCAACCTGACCAGTGTACCCACGCCTCTGGTGGCCAAGTTTGGTATGTCTATCTTAAAAACTGTAGGGGGAGATACGTCCGGAAGAATCGGGAATAATAATAAGAAGTAAAGATTCCATAGAAGAACAGCAGTTTGCGCCTTCGGCAAGCAAACTAATGACATATTAATTGATAGCTGTTTGCATTTCAAGAACATTCCTATTGTGACATCATAGAGGCTGAAATACTGAAAATTCTAAACCACAAGAATATACAACTGTTTCTGGGAAACAGAATGATGTGAATTCTGTCCAATTCTATGTTCTAAATTTAAAAGAATAAAAACAGTATGAGTTTACAGTGCTGAACAAGCAAGAGTTTTATAAGAGCTTACTCTATCATGTTGAAGCACATTCCAGCACAGTGGTCTTTACGATGGTACAGTATTTGTATATGATTTAATTTCTAGGCCAAATCAAGCAAATTAAAAAAAAAAATGGATGTGTTATTTATGCTGTTTTAAAATAAAAGTGTCCATATGGGCTATTTAAAAAAATATAATAAACATGAATAAAAATGTAAAAGTCTCTCAATAACTAGTATAGCAGGAAGTGACATAATTTTGAAATGTATTTTCATTGCTTATTTGCATACATTATATAATTTTATGATGAAATATTACTTATATCTTGTCTCATATCTTACAACTTGCATTTTTACAAAACCAACAAAAGTTGATAAAGGGACAACAAATTTCATAGGACTGTTGTGCTGGGAGAGGTGGAGGGAGGAGCAAGCTCCTCAGCTCCTCCCACTGTCCTGCTGTCAGTCTCCTGGTTCTCTCCCTCAGCCTGGAGAGTTACCTGGAGCTGCAGCAGCAGAGGCCTCACAAACAGGCAGCCTCACCTAATGGTACGGTCACACTTGGCTTCCAACGCGAAATATCCGCGCGGATTTCCATTCAAGTCAATGGAAGGTGGCGTCAACTGTCAACGCTTCCGGGAGCAGATTATCTGCCCTGCTCTTGACGCGGGGCGGGGCTCTGTTTTCCGCCTCGAGTTCAACTGTGGTGAACTCTGACCTCGCGAATACGCGAATCTGCCCCTGTCTGGCCAGTCAGAGAGCTGCTGTTTGACCCGAAGGGCGTCAGTTTGATTCTTGTAGTTCAAGTCAAACTGTAAAATTGAAATGGAGCTAACGCTGATAACCGTTGTATCGTTTCACCCCGTACTTTTTAATCCCTCGTTAAGGGATTACAAAAACCTGAACAAGAGGGAGGTAGCTTAGCAGGTCAAAAGTGTAAAAAACTGGAATAGACGGTGAATACTATACAAATGTGTGCAAATACGCTGTTGGTTGCTACTACTCATTAACTATCTTGCTAGCTATCTGATGGGTAAAAGGTAGCTGCCCGCTAGCTTCTACCTAGGTGTTTAGCTTGCTAGCTAGGTAGCTGTCTGTTATTAGCTACGATGATGAAAACTACAATTGAATCGCGCATGCCCGAATTAACTGAATTAACGGAATCCAGGGCTCCGCCCACAATTCGCGCCGCGGCGCGGATTTTAGAAGCCAAGTGTGACCGTACCATAAGAGTGATTTCTAATCAACTCAGATGGAGCACTTGCCTTCAATTAGGCCTTCTATTTAAGCACAGCCTGAGAGGCTGAACGAGGACTTCTTTTGGGTTTGGACTGGGTTTGTGTTAATTGTGTTTTCCCTGGCTATGCTCTTCCATTTCATTGTTGCCATTTGTTTTGTTGGGTTTTCCCTGGGAAAAGGGTCAAATAAAAGGTATTTGGCCACTTCTTGTTTAAACTTCTGTGTTTTCCTTCCACTCGCCACCCAGCTCAGTGGCCACACCAGCCACTGTGTCACAGGATTCATTATTAATTTCTTGTTGTAGTTCTCATAGATGATAACCAAATAAATTTGAAAATATAATACTAATGCGAAAATGCATGAATGACCCTATTCTTGAATCAAACGTACAGTCTGACAATTCTTGGGAAACAATCCAATGTACCTTAAAAACCCACAAAACTTATTCATGGGTTTCATTTAATGTTACGAATACACATACACATAAAAGCTGCAATATATTACACAATACTCATTATTGCTTTTACAAGTAAAGTGTTACATGACTGTATTACTTACTTTGCAGGAATGGAAATGCATTATAGAACTCTTTATATTACTGTGTGTTGCTGTCACCCTACACTGAGAGGCACTCCTGAGCAGGAACACATCAGATCAGAGCTTGATTATTCCCCTCTCAGAATTACCCAGTTTAAATGAAACTGAGTTATTACCAATCAGGATAATGTTCAGATCACATCCAGTTAATTTAGCATGTTTATGTAGGAAAGCAGCAAAAGCCTCATTCACTGCAGTGCAGAAACAGCAATGGCTGCAGAAGCCAGACCTGACTGGTAATTTAATACAATGGGAATCAATCACAATATGCATTACTTGTCAGCGCAGTAGTGATAGAGGATAACTAACTTATAACTAACTTAACCCATAGCATTAACATTAGTCAAAACCCGAGGGTTCTGCATGCAATTTCACCTGCTCAAAGGCCAATGCTGCATCTATAGAGATGAGTCAGAGGAGGGGTGTATGTGCTGTTTAACAGGGGTACATGTGAGAAAAAGAATATGATGACAAAATGTGAATGATGTCGGGTTGGATTGTGATCCTGCTGTCCAGACACTGTAACACCAGTGTTAAACTGCTCTGTCTGTGTCACAGCCCATAAGCCCTAGTCTGCCTCCACAGCACTGCAGGGCTACAAGTGCCTGCTGTACCCAGGAAGACCATTTGCATAGAGAAGACACTTTGCATTGGTAGCACATGCTTCAGTGCTCTGGGAGTGTTTATAGTCCTGTGAGTTTAACTCTTGATGACTGAGTGCTGTCCTTAATGGCAACAGAACCCACAGCAACAATGACTTTTATCACCATCTTCATCTGGGCACTCGCTTTCTGCATTCAGGGTGAGATTCACAAAAAAAAAATATTTAAAGAGATATTATATTTTTAATTTTGATCAGAGGGAAGTATATGGCTGAAATACTGTCGGGGCAATGGTGTGACATTCTAATGTGCCAACAGAAAATGTAAATATTTATTTTTTATTCTTCTTTTCAGAATGCACAGGAAAGGTGACTGTGACTCAGACTCCTGCTGGTAAATCTGCTCTCACAGGAGACACTGTCACCCTGAGCTGTAGAACCAGCACTGCTGTGTATGTCTATAATGGTAAGCACTGCCTAGCCTGGTATCAGCAGAAACCTGGAGAAGCTCCTAAACTCCTGATCTACTATGCAAATCAGCGTATCTCAGGGATTCCTGATCGATTTAGTGGCAGTGGATCTGGGACTGACTTCACTCTGACCATCAGTGGAGTCCAGGCTGAAGATGTAGGAGATTACTACTGTCAGAGTGAACACTACATCAGCAGTATACGTATATTCACACAGTGATAGAGAGCCGTACAAAAACCTCCCTCAGTCAGACTGCACAGAGACTGCACTGCTGCAGCTGGGACCTACTGCAGGTGCTGAGGGGGGAGGCACTGACCCAGGACACTGAGGGGTTCTGCTCCAGCACACTGTGCTTCAGTGGTTCAAGACTAACCCTCTTACACTCCTTAAACTGTTACAGTGAAGCTTCAGCGGTCCAGTTATTACTCATTCACATTCTGTATAGTGACACAGAATATCCAAGCCAATTTATGAAAGCTGGGTGAAATTCAAATGGCAGTGTAAAAAACATTCTAAAAATTCAAAACTGTCCAGATAAATGAGTGCCAAGTCATGAAAAGTATTTTCATGATAAATTTGTTGACTATAAAGCAGTGTTATATAATATGTCCCAGGAAATATGAGCAGCGTTCACCAAGCAGGACAGTCCAAAGTACTCTCCCCATCACACCTCACACAAGCTGCCATTACATACACTGACCACAGGAGGAAGACAGAACCCATCTGTTGTTCATGATTCACGTACTTTATCATAGATGAGACCCGAAGCTGTCTCACACCATGTGAAATATACTGTGATACTGTATGATACATATACTGTATGATACATGTAAAAATGTTAAACGATATTTAATATTGTTCCATGTTGATATGGTAGCAGTAATTCCTGCTTTAGCTCTCTGTAGCAAATTGGCTGAATTTGACTGAAAAACTAACAGGTGTTTTGTATTTATTTATTTTTTGGGGGCAGCCAAGTGGCTAAGGTACATGATTGGGATCCCTAAGGTTGACGGTTCAAGTCCCAGTCCAGCCACAGTAAGAACACCATTGCTGTTGGGCCCCTGAGCAAGGCCCTTAACTCCCACATTGCTCCCATGTGTTGTATGTACAAGTAGCACATGAAATGTTCATTCCAATAAGATACAAATAACAGGACCCAAAGAACTAAAGAATCACACCTTTCACCCTTCACCTTAACACATGTATAACAGTAGAACAGAAGCTCTAGTGTTAGCTGGGAGAACAGCCGAGCTATCGCTGAGCTAAGAGAGGAGGCTGCCACTCTGAGGCAGGACAACCAGGCCCTGAGAGCCCAGCTGGCTCCTGTAAAAGAGCACATGCAACACAGGGAGAGATCTTTCATCAAGGAGATACAGCACCTATGAGAGCAGCTTCAGGAGCTCATATGTACTTCATGTAGCACTGGAAACACACACACTGACACACAAACCATTCCCCTCAAAACAACACACCTTCCAATAACACAAACTACACTCTGTGCACAGCCCCCTGCCAAACTACTGACGGAATTGCAGATGCTTTAATCACGAAAATGACAAGCACACAAAATGATTTTATGTGTCAAAACGAATAGTGCCAAAATCAGGACAGCATATCTTAATCAAGGAACACCTGCAACTTGAAAGAGGAAAAGAGATTGAAAAGTTGGATCTCATCCATGGAGAACGACAGATGCTGACAGATTCTGATGAAAAGTCAACAATGAGCCCCAAAAATGAGCTCAGAAGTGAATCTGCACCTCACTTATACAGCCAGTGCAGATGCAGTCATAGTGCTCTCCTTTTTAAGCAGCAGGGTCTTCTAAACCACCCTGCAATGTCATGATTGTAATTTCTGTAAATGTTAATGTGTGAAGTGAACTGTGACTCTGTGTCAAACCAGAGCGACTGACACCTCTGCTGCTGTCCTGGTGCTGCTGTTGAACTCTCTTTCTGTCACAGCCCACAGTCTCCAGTCCACAGCACTGCTGGGCTACAAGTGCCTGCTGTACCCAGGAAGACCATTTGCATAGAGAAGACACTTTGCATTGGCAGCACATGCTTCAGTGCTCTGGGAGTGTTTATAGTCCTGTGAGTTTAAAACTTGATGACTGAGAGCTGTCCTTCATGGCAACAAAACCCACAGCAACAATGACTTTTATCACCATCTTCATCTGGGCACTCGCTTTCTGCATTCAGGGTGAGATTTATGAAACAATCAAATCTGTATTATGAGAATATACCATATATTTGCTCAAAAATTATTATTTTACTGTTTTATTACATGCATAAAAATATGCTTATTCAAGTATGGTTATGAATGTGTCTTGTTTTTTTCTGTTCAGAATGCACAGGAAAGGTGACTGTGACTCAGACTCCTGCTGGTAAATCTGCTCTCATAGGAGACACTGTCACTCTGAGCTGTAAAACCAGCCCTGCTGTCTACAACAATAACCGTTTAGCCTGGTATCAGCAGAAACCTGGAGAAGCTCCTAAACTCCTGATAAAGTATGTAAATCAGCGTATCTCAGGGATTCCTGATCGATTCAGTGGCAGTGGATCTGGGACTGACTTCACTCTGACCATCAGTGGAGTCCAGGCTGAAGATGCAGGAGATTACTACTGTCAGAGTGAACACTACATCAGCAGTAGCTGGTGGTTGACACAGTGATAGAGAGCCGTACAAAAACCTCCCTCAGTCAGACTGCACAGAGACTGCACTGCTGCAGCTGGGACCTACTGCAGGTGCTGAGGGGGGAGGCACTGACCCGGGACACTGAGGGTTTCTGCTCCAGCACACTGAGCTTCAGTGGTTCAATAAACTCTCATACATCTAATACACAAATATACTGACACTGAATTTAAGGTCAGGATATCCAGGCCGTGAGAGGTAATGACAGTTATTTCAAATTCAAATGAAATTGAATACAATTCAAATATGCCTGATTAATCATTGAAATGGCATTTTGTATTATATTATAATATTTTGAATGTATTGTAGTTGTACATGACATATCTGCAGAAAGAGTAGCAGTGAACCCTCTGTCCAGGACAGTCCAGAGGTCTTTCCTTACAAGCTGCCACTAGATATACTGACCACTAGATGGAGACAGAGCCCTCTGTATATCTGTATGTATCTACCCTGTAATAACTGAACAGAGAACACACTTTGGTGTC